>APFE031075234.1:108704-143233 GCA_000404065.3 Pinus taeda | reverse complement strand
AATTCACTAATTATTAACTCATAAAGAAACTAAAGAGTACATCAGTTAACTCAGTGCATGGACAGTTCAGTGGAGACAAGTGTTAGAGGTGAGTGAAAGGGCAAGACAGCTGTCAGTTGTGACTATAGTTGTGCATAAGATTTGCACATGCATGGATTGAGTTGCCAATGAGGATTGCATAGTGTTACACAAGGGAAACATGTGAATGGATCAGCCATTCTCATGCAGGATTGCGCAGTGGAGGCAAGCAAGCAGCGGAGGAGATTTGAACCAGTGATTGCTTCGGATCTGAGCTAGTTTGTGTGTAACAGGTGGAGATAGTACTGAGTACTTGCGAGGAGTATTGTACTATGTATTGTTACATGTTCTCAATCAATATAATATACAGATAGTTGAGGGGTTTTCAGCGGTATGCTTTCCCCAGTTACATACTGTGTTGATATGTGTGATAGATAATTCAATGTGCGCATGCGAATGTTTCTTAATACTGCTAAATTGATGATCAACGTAGAGGAGGTTATGCATTATGCATGTATTTCGCAATTAGTGTATAATCGGGATAATCTCTATGAATAAGTGTCATATTATTCATGAAATTTCTACAGTGATTGTGAATTTAGAAGTCCCCAAGAATGTTAAGCAGTCGCGCGCAACACTAGGCCACACAGGCTACTATAGGAAGTTTATCGAGTCTTAAGCCCAGATAACTGCATCGATGGAGAAAATATTAAATAAGGATGCTTCTTCTTTTTTGGATAAGGAGTGTCAACAAAGTCTTGATGTGTTAAAGGACAAGATTGTGACTGCACCCATCTTAGCATTTCTAAATTAGAAGAAAGAGTTCCATGTGCATGTAGATGTCTCATGTATTGCGTTGGGTGCGATATTGACCTAGGCTGGTGAAGGCGATATTGATCATCCAATAGCCTTTGCAAGTCGAAAACTATCAAAAGCCAAAAATAACTATTCCACTAGAGAGTATGAAGAGTTGGCGATGGTCTACACGCTGCAAAAGTTTCAACATTATTTGTTGGGCACACATTTCAAAATGTACACAGAACACTCCGCTCTCAAGTACTTGGTCAACAAGCCTGTGTTGGGGGGGAAGATAGGTAGGTGGTTGTTTTTTTTCCAAGAGTATGACTTTGAAGTAATAGTGAAGCTAGGATGGTTGAAAGCAGGATCAGATCACCTAATCTGAATCGATACAGGTGAAGAACCAACCAATTAGGAAGAAGGATTTTCGGATGTGCAGCTCTTTGCTATGTGCATTGCAGATGACCACTTTGCTGATATAATTCAATTTTTTACCACGGGTAGAGCCCCGGAAGGCTATTCCACTCAACAGAAAAAGGAATTAGTCATTCATGCAGTTGATTTTTCTGTTATAGTGAGACATTTGTATAAGATGGGAAAAGATGAAATATTGCGCCAATATGTTCTAGAGTTTGAGCGTGCTAGTATCCTCACTGAAGCACAAGGAGGAGTGGCGGGAGGACACTATGCAAGTAGAGCCACCACACAGAAGATTTTATGCACAGGGTTATCGTGGCCAATAGTACATAAAGATTCTAAGGCATTTTGTAAAGCATGTGATGCTTGTCAAAGGACGGGAAAGCCTTCGCGAAGAGATGAATTTTCCTTAAACCCTCAGGTTTCGTTACAAGTATTTGACCAATGGACAATTGACTTTATAGGTCTGATACAACCACCAGGAAGGAAGACAAGTGCTCGGCACATCATTACTACGACGGAGTACTTAACCAGATGGGAAAAAGTGCAGCCAGTGAAGGATTGTACTACTACTGTAGCTGCGAAGTCCCTGTTTGAATACGTCTTAACGCGGTTTGGATGCCCTAAGATATTGATTGTGATAGGAGTACGCATTTCCTGAATGAAACAATCAGTGCGATGCTCGAAGAATTCCAGGTTTATCATCAAAAGAGTACGCCCTATTATCCCCAAGCCAATGGTACAATGGAAGCATTCAATAAAATTATGGACAATGCATTGACAAAGGTTTGTAACGTGAAGAAAAACGATTTGGATATACACATCTCAACGGTCCTATGGGCATATAGGACGACGTGCAACAAGTTGACAGGCCAAAATCCATTTCGGTTGGTCTATGGGATCGAGGTGATGATGCCCATGGAATATATTTGGCCAAGCCTGCGCATTGCGGCTTTGACAGAGATGGTGAATCGCGAGACCTTTGAGGAACGGCTCGTGTAGTTGATGGAGTTGGAAGAAGACCGATTTCTTGCAGGATTTCACCAGCAAGTGAAAAAGGAACGTGAGAAGGCCTAACATGATAGGCATATTAAGTTGTGCACTTTTAAGGTCAACAATTTGGTTTTTCTCTACGATAGTAAGTTCACAAAGTTTCCTGGCAAGTTCCAAATGCACTGGTTGGGCCTGTATATTATCAAGGAAATTACAGATGTTGGCGCAGTTCAGCTTGCGACCCTGGAAGGGTAAATGGAAGTTGGTTGAAGTTGTATACAGGGGATCCTGCCCCTACACAATGACTAATTGGTAGCAGGATAATCTTAGTGCTCTAGGCAGTTGCAAGGGAGAGTGGGACTATAAACTACACTGCCCGAAGAAAAGGAAAATGCAATAAGGGGGTTGCACAACGAACGCAAGGGGTACAACAGAAGAAGCTGCGATAAAAGAAGTTGCAATAGAGGAAGTTGCGATGGACGAGTTGCGTGATGAAGGTTGGTACCACGCAGTTGGGTCCAAAATTAGTTGTTGAAGACATTGTTCATGATTGGATATTGAAAATCTCGTTAGGTGGAGTGGGTAGGCGACATTTATGGTGAAAATATTTGGGGATCTTCCACCAAAGATCCATTTATGACATGATTTTGGAGGGAGTGGTCAGATGTGACTTCAAAATCACCTATAAATCTGACATGCTGGGCTACAGTCGAACACTTTGCCTTCTAAAAATTACATATGAGCCCTCTTGTTTTCACTCTATGCATCGCCAAACTTGGGAGGATTTGGTTTCAAGCCAAGCATTTGCAAAACTACCTGAGTGGAACCAGAAGATTGTCCTTGAACAAATGTCCATTGAACCTGTAAGTTTTGAAACCGTTGTCTCTCAAGCGGAAGCCCTGGAAGTTGCGTCAATGGAAGCTACGCCATGTCTGGTTATGGCACTGAGGTCTCCTAGGCCGCAGTCGTTTGCTGTTAAGGAAAAGCAAAAGAAACCCCAAGCTTTACCAGTGAGGTAGCCGTCGAGGAAGATTCTGACAGAGGTTAGGCAGAAAGCAAAAATGGATAAGTCTAAGCAGCCTTATGAACCCTTAGATTTGGACGAAGAGGAACTCCACAACGGAGTTAAAGAGCTGGATACTGATGAGGGAGAGCCTCTCACTAGGCTCCCGAAGTAGATCCCTCCGCGAAAATGGAAAGTGAAGGTTCCAAAGGATCCCGATAACGTGAAATTCACGATCTCTAGGTCGCTATTGCCCGAAGAAGTGGTATTTGAAGGCACACTCTTAGCGTGTATCCTTGTGTTAAAAATCAAGGATTGGGATCTAGCCAAACACGAGAAATTTCCGCATTTGACCACAAATAAGTACATGACCATGATTTAATATGAAGAGACTGGGGTCACAAAGCTGAAACCAATGAAATGGGTAAGAGGGGTCGAGCAGGCCGGATTGCTACGTATGTTGTGTGTGCCACACTTTAGCAGGGCAGTTATCAATATTTTCTGTGTGCTCCAATTTTCTCGCACTGGCGCACAATGGGTGTTTGTGGTTAGGTGAACCCATCCCCATAACAGACATGTTGATCCACATAATTACGAAATTTCCCTATAAAGGGGTGGATCCAGCCAAGGAGTTTGGAGGCAAAAGTAAGGAGAAGGAACTTGCAGATAAAATGGAAAATGAGTTTGGACTAATCAAGAAGCCACACAGATACTCTACCTACTCTATTACAGACCAAGCAGTGTAGTTTTCCGCTCAAATTTTGGTTGGGAAGGTCATGCGAAAATGTCGCGTGGATGAGGTTCCAGCACCAGTAATTTCATTGGCTACACAACGCGCAAAGGGGGTGTAGTACAACCAGGCGTAATACCTCTATAAGGATCTCTTAGCAAATTGTCATCAAGTGCAAGATGATGGCAAGGCATTTCACTATGCATGGTTAATATTGTTGATTGTACTCGTTGCATGGCGATTTCTGGAGGATAATTAGTTCCCTCTGCAGGATGAGGATTTACCATAAGCAGGGAAGTTCACTTCGTTGTGGGCGACGAAGGACCCAGAGAGGTTTAGGGAAGCAAAATTCTTTTGGATACTGGTCGAGATGGACCTCCGCATGGTGATCAGTCAGAGGCCAAGGTTGTCTCCAACCTTGTTTGAGCAGTTGCGGGCCTACGCGGAATTTAAGGCCCATTTTCATAATGTATACATTAGCACGAGGCAAGATCCTAGGAATATATGGCATAATTTTCCATACTTTGTTACGGAGGCCGATGTATATGAGATTGTGGGGACATGGCTAGGGGAGTGGCTATAACCCACAGATATTGGCGCAGGTACCAGCAAAGGCGGAGAAATATCCTCTGTGCAGACGACAGTTGTACAAAAACGAAAAGAAGTTGCACAGGAAGCAACATGGGAATTAGCTGATCTAAAGAAGAAAGAAGTTGTTGCTAAGGTGGCTGCTGACAAAGAGCGCGCTACAAAAGACGCCACAGTAGAATTCAATGAGTCTTCTTCTTAACATACTATAAATAGGGAAGGGTCCAAGGCGAAACGAGCTGGTGTCGAGGAGTAGAGCACCCCCTTTGGACTATAGAAGCGGACCAAGGAGATGGCTTTAGGACCTAGGAAGAAGAAAAAATTGGACAAGCAGGCACATGCAGATCCAATGGTCCTCACTGAGGGGGACTTGGATGAGATTGGGGACAAGGTCGGTGACACAATGACAGAGTTGTTGACACAATTTGAGTAGTAGTACATGTAGACGCTGGGGAGTGTCTAGAAGGATCTGCACGAGTTGCAAATTCAAACAGGTAGAATTCAGGTGAGCATGGGACAAGCGAGCAGGATTCAAATGAGCCTACAACAAGCCAGCACATTAGTACTAGATGAAGAACGGACTCTAGACCTCAGAGTCATTCCATTACCAGATGCATCATTGTGTGCAGATGCAGATGGAGCAAATTTCCAGCTCAAACAGATCAAGGACGTGGGTATCAACTTACTTGCACTGCCCATTCAGACCCTCCATGCACTTCATTAGGGGGTCTCAAACAAGCTCAGGATCAGACAGTAGCGCGCACTATCAGTAATTAGCCAAGTCAAAATGAACAATGAGCAATTCTTCGCCGAAAAGGCTCAGTCTCTTAAGGAAAAAGAAGAGCTAGCAGTGCGAAGCTAGAGCCTCGAAGCAACGATTACACAAGCATGTAATTCAGTACCAGAACTACACATTCCAAAGGATGTGGTAGCTTCAATAAATGTTCGGAAATTGGCTACTACAATGCGACAGTCTAAGGAGGAGGTAAGCCAAGTTACTTTTGACTTTCAGATGCAAATCTCGAAACTACAATTGAAATTACAGCCAACTACTCCGCCAGAGGTCAGGGTGCAGCGCGGCATAGCCATCATAGAACACATGTCTACGTTGGATAATGCAACATTAGGCTGCAATGGTATTTTTGAAAATGCTATGGAACTATGGACCACTTTGCAGGAGGACTCAAACCTGCTGCGTATGGGTACAGAGATCAGAGAAGCATAGCAGAAAGTTAATGAGATCAGGGCGACTGCGTGCACTTTGGCACCAGTCCAGTGCTTCGCGCACTTACAAGAAGGGAAGATGTTGCAAGCACAAGTTAAGGAGCTGAAGCCCAAAGAAGCAGTTTTGAAGGGTCAGATTCAACCATGGATAGAGGAAGCGAGCCAGATTACTCTGGCTATCCAAGAGAAGATGAAGAATTTCCAAAAGACACAAAGGACCATGCGCCTCGCGATGGAGGGACCAACTATAGAAAATTTTGTCGAAGAAGTGCAACAAGCATAGTATAGAGCACAACGGACCTTGAAGTATTGAAAATGGAGTTCACTGACCTCCGCAATAAAGTGGAGAAGCCAATTGAGTGACTCGAGGGCGAGTCACCATATTTGTGTTGGGGCTTATTGGGATGGGGTCCCTGGGGTCAATTTTGTTGAGTTTTGAGTCATTTTTGTAATATCTTTTTGTAGCGAAGGTAAATTCTCCGACAAATGTGGAAAGCGGAGCACGAAGCTAAGTAGAGTCAAAGGGGATTTAGTCCCTTAGGTGGGGAGGTGATAGAGTTTCTTTGAGACCCACCCATGGTCCACGGACCATGGTATTATAAAGAAAATGCTATAAACAGATGAGTCATAGTGAGTCTTAAAGATAACTTGAAGGGGAGAATCATTGTAAGGGGAAGGTGATAAGGCAGGAAAGTTCTATTTCCTATACTTAGGCAAAAGGGGAAAGCTCCTACAACTGAATGCATGGAGACCTTGGTAAGTCCGCAGCTGAGTGCATGGACCCCTATAGTTGGGTGTGCAGGGATAAGAAGTTTGTATCTGAACGATTATACTTAATAAAGACTGTTTTGAGCTGAATTTGTACATCTGTGCCTGGTTTATTGTTTTAGTTAAGTTTGTATATCTTTGCGATCTGTTATGAATTATGTGAATTAATGCTTTTTTATTACACGGAAGTAGTGGATATGTATCTTTTATGCATGTTAATAACAATTTAAGACCTTCGTGAAGATTTGGAAGTTGTTTGAATATATTTATAGTAGTTGTTTAATAGGGAGAAGTAGATCTGCACGAAGGCAGATCTAAGTTGCAAGGGTATCAGGAAACCATCACACAAGCCTCTAGATGCATAAACCTGGTTCTAACATCCCCCAATACTGCTTCGGGTGAGACTGCAACCTGCGCTACATAGGTTGTTGCCAAAAGGGCCAACAGTTAGGGTTTTGTTGGTTGGTGCAAATAACTCTGAACCTAGGTCAGGCCCCCTCAAGCCAACACTTCCATTCTCTGCTACATAGTCCCTTAGAAAATATGTTCGCCCCCTTCCGTGTAGTCACACACCTTCCAAGTTTCATTAGCATCCCCATCCCAGGCACTTCATCCCTCAGCAATGTTTCCTCGCATCGGAAGTTCCAAAAACCAAGGCATATTCATGCCTTAAAGCGATCATACCAATCATAAGCTGCTCATGGAAATCAATGGACACTCTTGGGTACAAGTGTCCCACAATGGTCCTGCTCCTGGATGCTTTACCAGCGTACTGCTGCCTGTTCCAATTCCTTTTGTTGTTGCTTCTAATGATTATCGTCAGTTTCAACCACCCAACTAGGCATTTCATGGCATCCTGTATCAAGCACATAATTTCCATTAGATTCAAAATAAATTGAAATAACTTTAAATCATACCTCATTGGTGGCCTATCAACAAGGTATATTTTCAATTTTGTTCGCTTCTTGTCCAACTAGCATCTTTGACCAAATCACCATGTATAAACATATCACGTCAAGTTAGCTCAAAACACAACTGTCATAGATCAAAATCATAAATCACATGTAGCCATCATAAACCATAATCATAGATCACATGTAATCATCATAGACCAGAAACATAAATCACATGCATAATAAAACTAAAATAAAATATTGATACTTATCCTTTAGTCAATCCTTAACTTCTCTTTTTGTCCTTATTCTGTACACACACCAGATCGGTTGCCACACCCAACAAACACCCAGTACCTTCTCCTCAACCATGTGCATGTACACCTAGTGTGCATCACACACGTACAACCACACACGACATACAACACCATGCAATACATGCACCTACACCTGACATACCACACATACACCTACACCCAGTGTACAACACAACACAATACATACTCCTACATCTAGTGTACACCACAACATAATACATACAGCTACACCCAGTGTACAACACAACACAAATACATACACAAAGTACAACATAATGAATACATATGTCACGATACCATGACCACACAATGCACATACATAGTACCACATGCCCTCAACACAACATGTAAGACATGCGCACAATACCACATGTACACCAGTACCATATGTACAACATGTACACAATACCACTTGTACACAACACCACATGTACAACATATGCTCAACATCACATGTACACGGAACCATGTTTACAATGCATACACAATGCCACATGTACACCGCACCACATTTATGTTGAAATTTCTAAGTCTGACACATTAGAAATCCCTACTGCATTATCTGGTTTATTTCACCTATTTGTTTATTCCATTAACAAGTTATTTATACATATAAATACTCAAAATAAACACAAATGTAGCCTTAACTCATATACAGATCAACAACTCAAATACTAGACAAACACACAAGGGACATCATTATTTTTGGACAATATTCCCCGAAAAAACCCAATGCGGGAAAACCGGTGCAACAGTTTTGAGGGTTTTATTATTATGCAGATTTCTTGAGTACAACTAGGGTGTTGAACTCACTTGCCCAATAGAGATTGTTACACCGTAGTAATACCTCTTCTCAGAGACAGATATTCAACTTCTCAGCACTAGTCTACCCCAAGAAAATCCTTTCGGCGCTTCTCCTAGGCTCCGCGTCAGCCCTGCTAGCCTCAGTGTAGCTCCTGAACTCTCTGTGTCAACCTTCTGCCTCTCTGTGTCAGCTCTTTGGCCTTCTATGTCACCCACGCAGACCCCTTAGCCTCTACACAATCTCTAGTTGCCTCTACGTGGCTCCTACTGCCTCTGTGTCAGCCCCTTCGGTCACTGTGCTGACCCTCAAGCACTATCTCTGCCTCTCCGTTATGCACTCATTGCCCCTCGTTGCAATAGATCACTTGTTTGAATTTTCTCAACAAACCTTGCTCTAGAAAATCGAATTGACTCATCAATCTTGGTGCGTCTCCAACTGACCCTCAAGCCTCCTCTTATACTTTTCCTATTGAGTCTTCAACGACCGAGATTAAGTCCTTAATGAACGAATAAGATTAGATTTGGCTTGATCCATGTCATTTAGAACATTCTCACCTAGTTTATATTAATACACATTAATATTTTAATCTTCCTAAGTTTAGACTTAGGAACTCCATTAAAATATTAATTATTTTAATATCTCTCTAACCGATTGGAATTTCCCCAAACCATTTATGTGTCTTGGAGATCTCATGTTCTTTAGCCTCTCCACCAATTTTCATAGCTAGATCACATCCAATGCTGCCACAAACAAACATTCCCTCTTAGCGAGGAATGTGCTCTAGTAATGCTCCACCACTGAACGTCACATTGATCCTTCTGCACCAGTACCTGTGTTGATGCTTGGCATGCTGCCCAACATCCATTACACTATTACTTCCTATACTGATGCCCATGGCTCTTCCACTGCCACTTCCACATCTGTACTATAGCTCCCTTTCAACATGTTGCCCATGCTTCCCATAGCACTACCACTGCTAACTGCTGCACTGCAACTTAGTTACCGAGAAATAAGTAACTGATCTACCCAAATACTGACATCGTTGTCAGTCTAGAAGCCTCCTGACACTAAATCTACCTCTGCTACTATCCTGTGCTCCCTCTATTGCCTCTGCACTGCTACAACCACCTTTGTGCCTCTCGCAATGCTTCAAACACCTCACTCCACTGCTACAAACCTCTACACTCTAGCACTGCCTTATCACTCCATTGCATCTTGCTTCTATCGACATCCATCATCCTGTTACTGTCATTCGGGGCATCCATATATGATCCAAGAGTTTGGGTACCTCAAGGATCTTGCGCCTCATCTTCTGTAGTCCCCCTGACTACAGCTTTATATCACCCACCTCTTCTCTAGAGGTGCATGAGCACTCATGGCACAGTCATAATCAGTCTCGACTTCCTTCTCCGCCTTAGTCGGAGCTGCCTTGGAGTCAGAATCCTCTCCCTTGTTCCTCTTCCTGGGACACTGGTATGCATAATGACCTAGCTCGCCACAATGGAAGCACTTCACCTTGGAGATATCCTTCTTCTTCCTCTTCCCCTATTGTCCTGCAGATGCCAGAGCTGCATCCTCCATCAACTCTTTCTTGATTCGACTTCCCTTCCCACTACTCCCCGCCTTGGTCAACCGTTTGATCTCTTCTTGGTGAAGAGCTGCCCAAATCTCCTCCCATCTTGGAAGAGTAGCCCTGCCCAAAATTCCTTGGACAAATGTCTCCCACTCCTCAGAGACTGCATTCAGGGTGGTCCTCACCATGAACTCCTAATCCGACATGACCCCTATGGAAGTAAGTTGGTCACGAATCTCCTGCAATCTGAGGAGGTATAGATCTATTTATTCCCCCTTCTGCATCTGATACGACCTTAGCTGATTCTCCAATAGCATCATCCACTGCACGGAAGTGCCTTGACACAATGTCGTCAAAGTTTCCCACATCTCCTTTGTCGTGTTCTTTTCAAAAATATGTGGTACGACATGATCCTTGACCCCATCAAGGATTATGCACTTTTCCCTTGCCATTGCATCCTCATACTTCTCATTATCAACTGGGTCGACTCGAATAGCCACGATTCTCAAGGTGAAGCCCTTGATGCGATGTTTATCCAGGACTGCCAGGATCCTGGCCTTCTAGATGACAAAGTTCAAAGCACTGTCCAACCTGTCCTAATCCCTCAATTCGTTCACTGCCATATCTGCTCCTCCTCCGAACTCCCTCTGAGTTTCAACTTCCCTCCTGGAAATATCCCTCTAAGTCCTGATTTTCCTGCTAGAAATCTTCCCACCAATTTTCGAACCACTCCTCTCCAATCCTCTTTGCAAATGCAACCTGGATCTAGATTTCTTGGCTAGAAATATGTCAAGTTAGTGACTCCCTCTACCTTGGTTTTGTCCCGTTAGGTACTGCTCTGCTCTAACATAAACAACACCCCACCAGCTTCCCAATTACAATCTTCCCACATCTCTCTAGGCCCCGACAACTAAAGAAACTGAGCCTTCTAGCTCTACGCAATCCCGGCAAACGTTGAATCGCTCCTCTGGCCAACTGTGTCACTCCTACCTGGGTAAGTAAGATGGTGTGGCTCTTCATGAGCCTCTTCTTCCTCTCTCTACCTCTACGTTGGCCCTCTCTCTAGCTCGAAATGATGACACAAGCCCTTTGCATCACTCCTTCCATGTTGCCTTCTGCTTAGGAGTAGCTATGTCTCTCGGGACAGCTGCTATTGCTACAAATTTTCGATATCTGTTGGTGCCTTCAATTCTCTTGTGATCTGCAATGCTCTGATACCATGTTGAAATTTCTAAGTTTGACACGTTAGATATTCCTACTGCATTATCTAGTTTATTTCACCTACTTGTTTATTCCATTAACAAGTTATTTCTACATATAAATATTGAAAATAAACAAAAATGTAGCCTTAACTCATATACAAATCAACAACTGAAATACTAGACAAACACACAAGGGACACTGTTATTTTTGGACAATCGTCCCCGGAAAAACCCCATGTGGGAAAATCGGTGCAGCAGTTCTAATGGTTTTATTATTATGCAGATTTCTTGAGTAAAACTAGGGTGTCGAACTAGCTCACCCAACAGAGATTGTTACACGGCAGTAATACCTCTTCTCGGAGATAGATATTCAGCTTCTCAGCACTAGTATGCCCCATGAAAATCCTTCTGGCGCTTCTCCTAGGCTCTGCGTCAGCCCTGCTAGCCTCAGTGTAGCTCCTAAACCCTCTGTGTCAGCTCTCGGGCCTTTTACGTCACCCATGCAGGCTCCTTAGCCTCTACGCAATCTCTAGTTGCCTCTGCATGGCTCCTATTTCCTCTGTGTCAGCCCCTTTAGTCATTGCGCTGACCCTAAGGCATTATCTCTACCTCTCTGCTATGTACTCACTGCCCCTTGCTGCAACAAATCACTTGTTTGAATTTTCTCAGCAAACCCTGCTCCAGAAAATCAAACTGACTAATCAATCTCGGTGTGTCTCCAATTGACCCTCAAGCCTCCTCTTATACTTTTCCTATTGAGTCTTCAACTACTGAGATTGTCCCTAATCAACGGCTAAGATTAGATTTGGCTTGATCCATGTCATTAAGAAGATTCTCACCGAGTTTTATATTAATACCCATTAATATTTTAATTTTCCTAAGTTTAGACTTAGGAACTCCATTAAAATATTAATTATTTTAATATCTCTCTAACAGGTGGAATTATCCCAAACCATTTGTTGGTCTTGGAGATCTCATGTGCTTTAGCCTCTCCACCAATTTTCATGGCTAGATCACATCTGATGCTACCACAAATCAACACTATACAATGTGTACACAATACCATATGTACACAGTACCACATGCACAACATGTACACGACACCACATGTCCACAACATTACATGTACACAACACCCCTTGCACACAACACCACATATACAACATGTACACAACACCACATGTACAATCATGCACACAACACCACATGTACAATCATGCACACAACACCATATGTACATAGTACTACATGTACAACATGCACACAACACCATATGTACATAGCACTACATATACAACATGTACATAACATCATATGTACACAACACCGCATATCCAACATATGCACAACACCACATATTCAATATGTGCACAGTACGATATGTATAGAGTACTGCATATCCAACATGTACGTAACATCATTTATACCCAGCACTGCATATGTAATATACACACAAAACCATATATACAACATGCACACAACAACATATGTATACAATACTACATATACAACATTACACGTCACCATAGGTACAATCACTGATTATACAACATGCACAAGATATACACAACAATAACACTACACATCCAAAACCATACTGTCTCTACCAAGCAACATTGCTTCTAGTGTCTCTTTGTCATCCATGCTTATCCTAGCATGTCGCAAAGCACATTATTTTCATTCCGCTGATGTATGATCCAGCTTTACGTGTCATAACATAAACAAAGACATAATACAAGCATACAATATCAATTCATATCCACATGATATTGAACTCATATAGTTGTCATGACTACTCTTCCCACTTGATTCCTCATAAACTAAGAACCTCTTCATGCCATTCACCTGCATAAGCAACCATTCCTCCACAAGAATGATCCCTGGTGACCCTATCAGACAATAACATACATACATACATGTATACATATAAACATCAACATAAAACACTCATGATCCTTGATGACTCTGTCAGATAACAACCTACATACATACATATATGCATATAAACATTAACATAAAGCAATCATAGTCACAACATAATTACTAGATATCATAAAGCCAAGATTAAGAGAACTTCCTTTATTCATGCACAACATGTACAATATTGAGAACAATAGTTCCCAACATATCCAGGGCATATGAAACCTCAAATTCATTTACTTTACCCTTTATGTTACCTTTCTCATGATTGTCCTATCACTGTCCATTTACCTCAATGGACCCAACCCATCCAACTAGATGTTAGCCTATTATACGCTTGCCTTCGACTGCCCTTATACATGCACTGAGCTTCATCCAGGCCTTACATCACCTATTGGTTTTCATTCATCTCTTCTTGAGCTCCACTAACTTTCCTCTTTCCCAACCAATTCCCAAGACTCTCAAAACATAAAAGGTAATACAAAGAAGCAAGCAAGAGAAAACCATGAAAACCAATAACAATACGACACCACAAACAAAGCGGTATGGCCATACACCAGACGTAAACAAAGCTACAATCAGGCACAACAAATAAAAAAAGACCAAAAGCACAAGACTAGCAACAAACACCATGACTCAATCCCCATGGTTCCCAAAGCCTCCAAGGGAAAGCCCAAGTTGAGCCTTCTCCACGACTTCGTGGAAGTCTCTTTTTCCATGCAATGCCTTGCATCATACTGCCATAAACATGTAATTGTTAGTGCATAAATAAACATAACAATACACTAGTTACCTTATTTGGTTGTGTCAAGCACATTGCCTTGTAATTGGACACGTCCATGCCATCTCTCATGGGACTCCAATTCCTTGACGAGTCCAGTTATAATTAGAAACTAGATGATATAGCTGTCAAATACATGTTCAGGAATATAACAAATTTTCACATAATTTCAGACAAATTAGGGTTAATAAGATTTCTTGTATGCAAAGCACTCATTCCTTTGGAATTGTGGTTTCCAAACATAGCCAAAGGAATTCTCACTCAATTCCTTTCTTTTACCTTTACCTTGATGCAACTAAGTCTTACTATGTACTATCACATCACCCAATGGATAGTTATATAAACAAATCAACTATTACCTTGTCATGCTAATACCAAACATGTTTTCTACAACTATTTACACATGTTGATCACATTTTCCAAAGATCAAGGCAACATATATATTACTTGGAAATCAACCTTCACCAAGTCTAACAACCATGTCATAATAAAAATCAACTCATATTCATCAATCATAATACATAATTCTACGACCATCACCTACTTACACTCAAGTACATACCATTTGTCTCAAAACATATGTGTTAGAACAACCATCTTAAAAACAGATAATTTTTTCATGCAATCTTATAGATACAACCTCATATAATGCAACTAATTCAAACAACAGATACACGACATAATAGACACCAACACTCAAACACCAAATAGATGACATAATCAAACATTCAAGCGCAAAGTAGACGACTTAAGCAAGCTCATACCTTAATGTATCTCAGGGGAGGCTATCTTGTATGCACAATCAATCTAGTTAGCATGATATAACTTCACAACACATCAACTCAAACACAAATAAGATCATGATATCCATAACAATAACTAACTAACATGTCCACATCATAAGCTCATAAACATTTATCATTCATGCATAACAATCACATATGTATGATTAGTCTAGATTAGTACAACACAATATCTCAAATAAGTTGACTCATACGTGAATGTCATAACCGTAACCATATGCATAGGCCAATCCAATTTAGCATGATACATATAACATCAAGATATTAATGTTATAACCCTAATCATCAAGTTAACTAACATATAACAACAATAAGTTAACATATAACACGCTCCTCAACAACATGTAACCTAATCATCAAGCTAACTATCATATAACAACAACAAGTTAACCTATAACATACTCATCAACAACATATAACCTAATCATCAAGCTAACTATCATATAACAACAAAAAGTTAACCAATAACATACTCATCAACAACATATAACCTAACAATCAACTTATCTAACATAAAACAACAATAGCAATGCATACAACCACAAGTTACTATCATTCATGACTATCTAACACATGTGCATATGACTACACTAATCAACTAGCATATATCATGTATGGAACAATAACATCAATAGAATAAAAGGCATACACATATCCATAATGCATATAACAATCATTAACCTACATACCTACATGCCCAACATACAAACATGTATGAGGACATGCTCTTGCCTTGAGGTCCAACGTTGCAACTTCACTTTAATGATCTGCATCTCTTGCTCTATCTCAGCCCACACATTAGCATCATAACATACCAATATCATCATGATGACCTAATTGCATACAATGACCTTATGCACAACAAACTTCACCATGAAAATGCATGCATAACAACATATAGACACCGACATGCATAACAAATGCATATACAACCATACACTCATGGCAACACATCCCACAACAACACCGCCAACCAGCACATGGCGACATCACTACAACCATAACCCGTACCATACAAATTCAACAAGCACATGGTCCTACAACACAAGAAACACATATGCAACCGACATGAATGTGTGACCAACACACAACCCATCCAGTCCGAGAGGTGAACCATGCTCTGATACCATTATGTAACACCCTCCTTCCACATCTACCCAAGTAACCGGCCAACCGGGTAAACATGTGACGAGAAGTTACTAAGATATGATTCAAATCCCTATGTGTCAGTTAAGGAAGTGGAACCGACAGAACACATCACACAGACCTTCCACATCAACAACATAACTCCTAGGAACCATCCCAATCACTCAGGTATCCAACCCCTGAGACCAACTGAAGTTTTAATGCATCAAACCCCTAGACGCTCCCTTGATATGGACCAACATGAGTCTAGTAGGCTACAAACGCTCCCACAGCAAGGGCAAGCGAGCATCTAGGGACTTTTTTGCCTAGTGTTGTGCTTGTGACTCCATGATTTGTGCCACTTTTTCAAGCCCAAAGCCTAGGTCCCTGCCCAGAAATCAATGACACCTTCAGAAATGAAAATTCACAGTGAAACAATGATACATTTTCAAAAACATCAACAAGGACTAGACTGGGCCCCTACTAGCCATGACAGGCATTTCATCAAACATGTCGCAAACATGAAAGCTACAGGTCTTAGTAGTAGAACTGAGCATAGGGGCATCATACTTATTTGAGAATTGCTAAGAAGCATTGATGCCTCAACACATTAGATGCAATTTCATCTATTAGGCCATGGATACATTTTTCATTCATTTACAAGTAAAAACACGATGAGAGTCATACATAGCCACTGTCATAATACATGTTCATAACCAGCATAATAAGAACAAAAATACCAAGGAAACAACAACCATATAATTTACATACAACCCAGTATAATACCCATGAATTAACAAGGAGAAATAACCTCATATTAATGATGTAAAGACCAACTAGGTTCGGACCTTCCACAAACCACGTGACTGTAGACATGGCTTAGCCAAATATCTCTTTCAACCATTCACCCCAATGCCATAATCCAAGCATGAATGTGGGATCTCATAATACACACCAATCAAAACCATCAAGGGCTTTCAAAGGCTAAACCACCTCAACCCATCAAACAATGATTCCACCTCACGCTCATACATCACAAACCATCACCAGGTTGGTCTCTACCTAAGCCTTCCAGGGCTCTAGAGCATTTGTTCCAACCAAGGCTCCAGGACTAGTAACTCAACCCACAACTGTCGTCAGGCTCTAAAGCGTTTGTCCAACCAAGGCTCTAGGACTAGTAACTCAACCTAAGTTGTTACAGGCCTCTAGAGCATTTGTCCAACAGAGGTTCCAGGAACTAGTAAGTCAACCCAAGCTAAAGGAAACATGAGAACCAACTAGAAAAACAAAGAATGAACCCACAACACCATGCCTATCTAGGAAATGGCAAGGCTAGGCAAATCCATTGTCAATCCAGGCAATCCTCCATGGCAATGACAAATAATGACCAATAAACCACATTCATATTCTATCCATGCTTTACTAGTGAGGAAAACATACATGCAACTCAGTACCTACAAGAAAAAGTTGTTGATCCCAATGCCCTCTTGTGTTTTCTTTCTCTTCCTTTGCCTCCTTGCTCCAAAATTCCAAGTATGCCACACTCCTCCAAGAGTGCTTCAAGAAAAATCTAAGTGTCCAAGAGTATGAGAGAGACAAAATAGAGAGAGAGCTCCAAAACTGAACTGACAAAATTCTACTCTGACCAATCCTTCCCACTGATCCTCGGAAGCCTTTTTATCAATGAGGCCTTTATTTTCTTCAATTTCCTTCATTTTCCTCCTCACATGAAACTTGTGACCTTTCACCTTCATTTTCTGCTAATTTCATTTATTTTCATAAATAAAATGCCAAATAATGTGTTTTTCCTTTTCAAAGCCTTTGCCATTGCCTTTGCCAATTTCCTTAGCCAAAATAAACCAAAGTGACACCCCACTAGGATGTTTTTCCCAACATTCATCTTGGAATACGTGTCCCATGACCTTGGTCTTATATTTTTTTACATGAATTTTTAACCAGGGCTATTACAGTGTGTGCAATTCACCTTCATCGAGCTTGCACACACCGACTGGTATTTTAACACAGAAAAACGCAATGTGCATGGTTCCTAGGGATAGAACCGTGCAAATTTGTGTTGATCTTCAAAAGTTTTCACGCACAACATCGAGGGCTTTGAAAAATTAATTGAAAATGCCCAATTTTTTTGCAAAAATTTACCACAATTTCTTCTAATGATCCTCCATGTTTATTTGCAGGGTTTTGAGCTACAAAAATGGAGTGGAGAGAGCGTGAACATGAAGAATAGGTTATGGTTACTTTGAACCATCCAGAGGCAATATAGGTGTTAGTGTCTATTAGTCTCCAGTGATCAAATGTGCTCTTTCAACGTCAGTTGATAGGGTTATCAGGTCAAATTGCTATATTTTCAAATAAAATTTGATCATTGGTCAGTTCTAGGTATGTTACTACTCCCTTCATTTCATGGTCAAAATGACATCTTGGTCATGCCATCACTCATTCTGATGAGTCATCAATAATGTGTCTTGATCACCATCTCAGTCATCATCTCATGGTCAGTCATGTTTCAAGGTCCAAATCATTAGTTTCATACTCCATTAGATGTCATCATTAGGTCAAGTCATCAAAAAGGTCAAAAAAGAGTCATGACATCATCTAGGTCATCATTGTGGGAGTAGTAATAGGGAAAAGTGTTCTATAATGATCTATAAAGTGAATTTTTATCTTTATTAAGATGTAATTATGTATAAGAAGGTTTAAAGTTGCAGTACACTAGCATTGCATATCATTTTGTGAAAAGACAAGGTGGGGCCACATCACCACCTAAGAGAAAATCGACCCCCCAGCCTATAAAAAGACCAAAGGAGAAAACAATTTGCTCATTCCACCCCCATAAGACATCACTCCACTAGAAAGAAGCATTTCCAACCTCTAAAAATAAATTTCTTGCCAACAAAGTCAGCCATTTCACCTCCTCGTTGCGCTTCGGGCAACCTTGCCGCGCTTCTAGAAAAGGATCAAAATCATCCATTGCAGAGGTTTTCTTCATCAAATTACAGGTCCAACAAATCATCAATAAGTAAGTGAACTTCATTCACTCCTCCTTCATCCTTCCTTTCATCATTTTGCTCAACAAGAGTCAGTGAATCACCCTCTCCTAGGGTTTTGCTGCATTTTTGGTCTCCTAATCATTTTGCATCCTTTTCTATGGTAAAACCATAATTTTTATACTCAAACAGCCTCCCTTATCCTCCATATACCTTCCTTGACCTTTTCCCATGCCCATTCCCCTCATTTCCCTCACCTTCCCACAAACCCTAGCCTATTGCTACACTTTTGACACTTTCTTAGGCTAGGACTATGTTTTGGTCATTTTCACACCTTCCCCTCACTGTTTTCAAGAATTTCCACTTCCTTACACTCCCTAACATCTATCCTAATCCCCTAAAATTTTCCCATAAATTTACACACTCCCTAACCCCTCCTTTCCATTCCTTCAATAAGACAGTCCCAAATCTCCTATTTTCCCAAGAGTAAACCCTAATTTTTCCTCCTAGGGAGCTAGGGTTTTACCATGGAAACAGAGACCACACACACTGACAATAAAAAGTATAAATGAGGGAAAATAATAAGGTATGAGCCCACCAAAGTCCAAGAAATCATGGCTTCATCTTTCATTGGGAAAGCCTTTAAGGATATGGGTTGTCTAGGTTTTTGTGAAAAGGTTCAAGATGTAGGCTGCCATGCCAAGTTGACAAGCCTCTTTGCCACTAATTTCAGGAGGGACAAAACAAACATAGTAGGGATAGACTTTATAGTATCAACAGAGGTGATTGGCATCATTTTTAGAGTTTCGTGATCATTTGCTAGGGTTTACACTGCACACAGGGACAATTCTACTTCAAAATTATTTTATGAAGTAAGGAATATTAATTTGACAAAATTGAAAGAGGTTTTTGTCAATAACATACCAAGGAACAAAAACCTCCTTCAGTTTATACCCAGGTGTTATTATTTGGTATAAATGCCCAAAATACAGTTGCTATAGGAGAGTTGTTGCACTTCTAGAGTAGTCTTGGGAGATTGAACTTTCAGGTATCTTGGAGCATGTGTTTGCAGTGCTTGATGACTCTATTGTGTATAAGACATCCTAAGATTTGCAACCATACCCCTTTCAACCAAAAAATATTCTGGTAAGGCCTCCAAATCACTCTCCAAACTTTTCGTTGCGCTTTTACTGTGAGCATGTTGCGCGTTTGCAATTTTTAGTGACCAACTTCAAACTTTGATTTTGAACAAATGGAAATGTATTTTTGAAAACTGGAAGATTTTTTTGTTCATAATATACCAAAGAACAAAAACCTCTCTCAGTTTTGTAACAATTTTTATGGTTAGAGAGATATTTCTCCATCGTTGAGCCCTATTTTTGCAGAAAACCCAGAATTTTTGGAAATTTCAGTTAGCCAAAAGCGCAACACCCTCGTGCTGCGCTTTTCCCTAGGGCCTCCAAATGAGAATTTTTTATTATTCTTGGATATCTTATCACCTACACATATCATTTATGCCACTTGGGTGCCATGTCAGCCTTCATTTTGGAAGAAAACGACCAAAAACCACTTTCTGCCACTGTTTTCACCCTGGCGCTGCGCTTTTAGAGTGACCTTGGGAGAATCCATTTTTCTTAGCCTTGGAGAGGCCATTTTTCATGCTTAAGGATTCTATGGAGGACTATAAATCCTAATGTTTCCAATGATGCCTTCAGATCAGAATTTGGAGCATGGGAAGTCACTTAAAACTGTCCTCCAAGTTGGCGTTGCACTTTTCCCAGAATTCGCTGCGCTTTTCCCAGGAAGACAGGAATTCAAATTTTCTCCAATCAAAGTCAAATATCTTGTTCAAATTACTCCTCCCAGGGAAATCATGTGATGTAATTAAATGTAAATTATTTGGACAACGTAAATTTCATGTAGATTCATGCTTACTTATGTTTGTAAAGTCAAAATGAATCAGTTGGTTTAATTAGGGAGTTTGTTTTTAACTTCCCTAGGTTTAGGTTTGGTTGGAGATATTCTTGTAAAAATTTCCGATCATGATGGATTCAACCCTTGAGAGGGGGAAAGATTTGTTTTGGTCTCTATCTACCCAAATCAAACTGAATGGAAGGGTTGGATGTTGTTTAGTCAAAGCTTTGTGGAGCTAGTGTACTTGTGATTATTTGCATGGGTAATATACAGGGGTTGCAGCTATTATAGTGGGATTCACGTGGCATGTTCATTAGCAATATTTTTTATTCTATTATTGTCAGTATGAATGTATTGTCCTCTCTACTTCCATCTTAATTCTTTCTTGTGATTGTTTCATAAGTATTAAACAAAATTCATATGTTTATGCTCTGTTTTGTTGAAACTCTCATATTTTTGTTACATTTTCCTTTGATAAAAATGAATTCATGAAACTCATGCTTATTTTGAAACCTTACTTTTCTACCCTATCCACCATGACAAAAAAAAAATGCTAACTGAACCTGCCTACCTTGCCCCATTATATCTCTGCAAACTCATCTTTTGGAAACCTTGACCTAGCCCCCTAGACCTAGACCATCATCCCACAAAAACCCTAAAATCAAAAACCCCAAATTGAGATGAACTATATAGCCTAAAATCCATTCTTGCACCAGTCAAATCCTTGGTTGTTACCATAGAGAGATCCCTTTCGGGTTTGGTAGGGCTAGCTGCCAAACTAAAAGATTGGTTTGAGGTTACCTCCGTCGGTCTCCTTTCTCAACCTTGGGACACTGTTGAGGCTAACAACAGGCACTAAAAAACTGTGGCCTGTATAATTTTTTCACAATTCCAGGCATGAAGGCCCAGCTAGACTTGTTGGAATGGATGGTGAGAATGTGGAATGTACAGGAAGAATGATTTGTGATTCGAGACCATAGATTCACTATCGATGTCGATGACATTCATTTCTTGTCTGGGCTCCCATGCCATGGAGAGGATATTTCTATGTATGGATATAGACGCAGTGGTGAAACAACTACCACCTATCTAGTGCAACATTGCTTTCGAGGCGCTTCTCTCAAAGATAGGGGAATTGACATCAAAACCATTGAGAGGCTTCCTTTGAGACCTATTAGCTTCACTGTTGCACGACTATGTGGATGTGCAGCTCTTCACTTGCTTACCAAGGATCAGATGTAAATCTCCGTAGAGTGCTTGTAACCTACAATATTCAACTAGTGTGAAGGGGTAGTTTCGAAACTGAAAGGGAAACTAACTAGAGTGAAAACTGGCACACTCAAGAATTTTGGGTATGGTGCCTTTGTTATCTTGTTTTCTCTAGAGAGGACCCCCCTTCTCGCTCCATAGGTAGCCATAGATGGAGGAGGACCACGAGATTCTCACATTTTGAAGTGGGTCACACTGATGGCACGGCGAGGAGGTGGTGAAGGCCCAACGATTCAGTATGCTCGTGATTTCTTTGGATGCTTGGAAAGTCAAATTATCATGATTGAAGACTTTCCATATGTAGGCATGGATTACAAAGGTGATCTAGATAAGCCACTACCAGATGGAATGTAGTGGGGTGACCTAGGTAAAACCTTCACGTTTTGGTTGTTTTGAAGTTTTTAATTTTTTAATTTTTCGGCATCCAAAGCTAACAATTTGAAATGATCGTGCAGATGTGGGCCCGGTGAGACCAGCAGGACTACACAGATTTGACAGGCACGATGAGCAGCCAACATCTCCCGTAGTACAGAACCCCGACGCAGCAGAGGAATTGGCTGAGCTGGAGCACAACCTTGAGAGTTTCATGAGTTTAGACATCCAAGATGTTGGGTTTGATGACTTGCCTCTTCACTATCATAGGCACACCATAGGGTTTCCTAGACGAATATCTCGCACTATTGTCTGCTACCGTGATCATCATGTGTATCTACTAGTCTTAGGGCTAGATTTTGTTTTTTGATTATGTATTAGCATGTTCAGATAATAAAGGCCATGAGGCTTGGATGGATGGCAATTTTGTAAAAACCACACTTTTTACAGACATTTTAACTAATGAAAACCATTACTTCTATCTCAGTCTATCTTGTACAAAATATAGATTAATATTGTTTTTGCTTTCTTACATATGTTTACAAATGCCAATGTATCAATAATCAAATGTAACGCAAGATAAATAGGAAAAGTAGTAGAAATTTGTAAAAATATGCTAAAATGTTTTTGCACACAAAACATAATTACAATGTACCCATGGAGAGGCACATGCCCCCCAATATTTGTTTGATCTGCTTAAGTAAACGGTAAATTACGATTAAGCAAATAAAATAAAGGTTTATTGATAAAATCACATAAAAGACTCTGTTTAAGCATGGACTTGTTTCATTTTTTAATGAGATTCGAATAGAACTATGCTCATGATTTTCATAAATTGGTTTTATTTTTATGCGAGCTTGAAACAAAAATAACTATGCTCAGAGTTTATTTCATTTTTTAGCGAGGTTGACATAACAAAAGAACCATCCTCAGAGGAAATTTAATTAATTTTTTAATGAGGTTGACATAGTAAAAGAACTATCCTCACAGTTAATTGTTTCATTTTTTAACGAGGTTGACACAATAAAAGAAGCTTCCTCTCAGGCACTTGTTTCATTTTTAACGAGCTTGACACAGTAAAATAACCATCCTTAGGGGTATTTGCTTCATTTTAAATGAGGTTGACATAATAAAGGAACTATCCTCACTGGTATTTGTTTCATTTTTTCAACGAGGTTGACACAGTAAAAGAACCATCCCCAAGGGGTGATTCATCTTTATGCAAGCTTGAAACAAAAATAACTATGCTCTTAGGAACCTATTTCATTTTTTATGAGGTTGACACTGTAAAAGAACTATCCTCTTTGTAATTTGTTTCATTTTTTAATGAGTTGACATAGTAAAAGAACCATCCTCATGGTAACCTGGATCATGTCTTCCATTTGGAAGAAACACATGACAAGGAATGTTTCCTGACCATGGCTTCCAAGATATCTTAATCAGAAGGAAGAATAGCTCTCTGGAAAGAAGACATATGAAGAGAATAAATAGGGGTAAGAAAATCCATTTCAAATTCCCCCACTATATTTTGTCACACCTCCTACGATTCCTTGTGTCATGCCCCAGAGTGCCAAAACCTTGACAACTATGCAGTGTACCCATCCTGATATGCAGTCCAGATCCTCCCTCAAGAACTAATGAAAAGTTGCCTTGAGCCTTTCCTGAGAAAAATGAGCTCAAAACCCTAATTTTTGGGTCAACGCAACTGTGACACTGCCCTCTCGTGCTGATGGCAGGTTGCACCATATGGGCCTCGTGCTGCTAGCGTGAATTTTCCCTGGATGCTCGCATTGAACCCCAAAGTGGAGGAGAAGCTTCGTGATCTAGAAGCTTCCAGAATGGCGATCTGGATGATGTTTGTTGTGGATGTGGTAGAATTCTCTCAATATCACCCTTTGATCTTATCCCTATGAGCTTCCTCCTTGAGATGAGGACCTTCCCCTATCTTTGGTGAGATCCTAACTCCCTCTCCCTGCCTATAAATTCATCCCCCTCCATTCCCAAATGGTTGGTCTCTGATTATTTGCACCCTTATGATGAGATAGTGCCTACATGCTATTCACTTTGGCTTGGAGAAGGAGTGCTTGGAGAGCTTGAGATTGGACTTGGACATTCACTCAAGGAAGGCTGCTAACATCAAGGCCTAGGTTGTATGCTTCCTCTTTTGTTTATTCATATATACAACTGATGGTTCACTTTCCATAAATATTTATGTTAATGCTTCATTTATCTTAATGCTCCTTGATTTGTTAAGTTGATTACATTTGATTATGCTTGTTGCACTTTTATGCTTTGTCGTGTCTTTGGCCTCTTGTGCAAGTATTCAAACACTATAAGTAGCAAGGAATGAGCCTGAGGAGCAAGTGATCAAGATCTTCAACAAAGGAGTGCATTATAGCATCAGAGCGAGGTCGGTCTCCTTCCTCTTCTCTTATTTCGATTGTAATCTAGGAAAATGTCTTATAGATTGTCTCATTTGTTGCTAGTCCCACTCATTGGCTAGAGGGATCGTTTCTGTCTGCAGAGAGGATTTACCTACTCAACACCCCATAAGGTTCCCTATGTCAATTGCTAGATCTAAGTCATAAGAATTTGAGTAAACAGTGAGAGGCTCTCTTGGATCAGTAACTCAAAACATGGGACTAGTTGCCACATAGTTAACCTGTGGCGGGGTAGATATCACTTGTAGATACCTAACAAACAGTGATGTCGGATGGCTGGTAGCCAAATCAAGATCAATGAATGAAAGCTGGTCAATAGTCACAATGTTTCCATTGTGAGTAAAATACATCACGTGAAAGAGTGTTGGTACGACAACTTTCATGGCATAGACATAGTCTTTCCCAAGGAGAAAATTGAAATCCAAGGGGCCTTTGACTACCATAAGATCGATACAAACAATTTTACCTTCCAGAGTAATAGGTAAATTATGAGGGATCCCTAAAGGTTCACTAATGATCTTGTTAAAAGCTAAAATATTATGTGTAACAAGCACAAGCTTATGGGAACCTAAAGCTTGCCAAGCCAATGAGGATAAAACATGGACATAAGCACCTTCATCTACATTTGTGTGTTGTACATTCTTACCATAAACTTTCACAATGATTTGGAGAGGGGTGGAAGAACGAAGACGAGGTCCTGTCAGCGTACTCCAACCAAAGAAAATAACCTCGTTATTTGGAGGGGGATCAAAGAAAATAGGTGAAATGTACCCATGTTTAGAAGAATCTATAGTAACAAGAAGAACACGAGCGGTATTATTTTAACTTTATAAAGAGAGAGTGGGATCAACTGAAGATGGTATCGAGTTGACCACTTGATCAACCAATGGCTCATCAACCTGAGTGATATGTGTTTCACTTTCTAATGGAAGAGTGGGATTTACTGTAATTGGAATTAGATCAATCACTTCGTCAACTGACGGTAGGTTGGGAGAAAGTTTAGGTAACCAGTTGGAAGTTGTTGTTGTGGAACAATAAGTTTTTCCAACAATTTTGAGGCTTCGTCCATATGAGGGAAAATGTGACTATGATGAATCCCTTTACATAACCTACAAGGAAACCTAACTTTACCCTTTTTCCTAGGAACCTCAAAATTACCAGTTGATGGATCAACAATAGGTTGATAAGAATGTTCTGACCATACTTCCAAGACCTTAGGGATACCAGGACAATCAATAAGGAAGTGGTCACCCTTACAAATCTTGCAAGGGTATATGGGATTTTTATGCATGTTGGAAGTTTCCTCAACATTACCATTACCTACAACGATGGTTGGTTGGTTGACATCCTTCTTATCTTGCTTCTTTGTCTTCTTCTTCCCTTTCTTCTTCTTCTTAGTCACCTCATTACTTGCATCAAGACTTTAACCAAGCGAAGAAGAGGAATGGGAGGAGGACATGTTGGGTGAAGAAGGTAAAGGGTCAACATGAGGTTGGTGATGTTGAGATGATAAACTCATTTGAGGTGAAAAACTTGGTTGAGGTGGAATAGTTTGGGTACTTGGGATCAAAGACGTTGAAAACAACCACACCGGTAAACCTATCATGAATCCGGGAAGTGACAACATAGCCATATAAGGAGGAACAACATTTGCAAAGTCAGGGAGAGGATTAGGATTCCCATTAAAAGGGGGTTATTTATCAGTAACTACTAGAATTGTTGCCATTAGATTCAACTTAGATAAATTAATTATCAATATTAATAATTGAAAATAACAATCCACAACTAATGTTTGTAAAAAGTAAAAACAAGCAAATAACATGTGCTAGTAAATCTAAGGAATCAAACCATGCAAACAAGATTTTCACAGTGAAATCACTAGTTGGTGATGAAACCCAACATTGCAGCGATCAATGTTTAAAGTGGCTAAACATAGAGCGGGTGGAACTAGTTATGCTGACGACCTCCTTAATATACACAATCTGGTGCAAGTAAACTTCATTTATGCCATCTCGAATGAGGAATACCCTCCAAAAATGTCCAAGTGATTCAAGCCAACGTATGTTCCAGGTACAACAGACACTGCCCCTTTGACGTCACCTCGGGTAATAGCCCTAAGATTATGGTCTCTAAGGTTACCACGTAAAACAATTTAACCTGTGGAACAGTCGTAGATTAGACGTACATGCAAGGGAAAAGTAACAAAGCTCAATCCCCTTGAAAGTTCCTCAACATGGTTAATCCGAGGTTTACTTCCAAGTGACTCCCAAGTACCTTTCGACACCATTTTTAATACGTGTAAATCACTCTACCATAACCAATGAAATGGGGTTGATCACTCCATTGGGTCCGATATGATCTCATACTTAACTCATTTGTAAGAGGAGCTTCCCATATCCAAATTGCAATAAATGTATTTACTCCCTATCGCAAGATGTAATGTTTGTGTGAAACTTTGAAAAATTAACTCACTTCCCTATTCCAAATCCTTACAACTTGATCTAATGTACGTGGAAGAGAGCCCTAAAATAATAAAAAATTCTAAATTTATTTTATTAGTGCTATTTTTACAAGATGTTACTTACTCGCAGGGTAAATAGATGTGAAACTGATGGTGTTATGACTTGACTCAAAACCTAATGCAATCGAACATGATATTGCAATATTTTCATTTTGATGAATTGTAACTAAAATAAGGGAAGATGTTTCATTAACTTTTCAAAAAATATAAGAATCGATGAATCATTTTCAAGATACACATCAAAGAGAATGCAAAATACATGATTCTTGGCTCTTCTTCGAGAAATGCAACCTAAGTTCCTCAAAATATAAGTTACAAGAAGAAAAAATTTGATCTTATCGACTTCTTACATACTAAAAAAGAATCAATGAATTCTTCCTTCAACATACACAAGCTATAATTTCAATTTGACATAATGAGTTGCAAACCACTGCAAGCAGAAGATTGTGTTGTCTTATAGAGAAAAATAATCAGTAATCACTCTGGAAAAACAACAAACTCTCAATCACATGTGCTCTCTTGAAAAGCCCTAATTTTTTCTAACACTAATGACACTTTGCAATCGAGAAAACAAAGTACCTAATCTGATGCTTTGAAATAAAAAACAAACTCAAACTATCTCATCAATGACTAGTCCTTCCATTGATTAATCAGTAATTCACCAGATGAAACTTCGAACCCTAATTTGCAAAAGTAAATAATTTTTCAAAAGGAAACCTAGAAAGTCAAATCAAAATAAGGAGGAGATTTCCAAAAAGTAAACAAGTGTAATTAAACAGGAAAAACAAAAATTTATGGACTTGACGAAGAGAAAACTGAAATTTTCAAAAATTTTAGGTATGTGCGTAGGCAATAGATCAATCTAGTGCACATACTCATTGTTGTAAAGGAAAAAGTGTGCAGAAATATGCTTTGTGCCTAATGATAAAGTGCACACACTAGGAATTTTTTAGAAAAAATAAAAACAAGTCAAATAAATCATAATATCCATAATTTTAGTATTTTCCAAACACTCGGAGAAGGCTATGACAAAAGGATCAAAGGTCAAAACAAAGAGAATGATGGAGAGTGAGACACTGCCCAGCAGAGTCACAAATTTGTTAGGCAGACTAATCCCTCTCACGAACAAGATGGATCTCCCTAGACCTCAAAGGAATCTAGTAACAAGCAAGAAAGGACCGCTACTTGTCCTTAGCTTATGATTGATTGAAACAAACCATATCAAAGAGATCACTTACTGTTTAATTGAAATGCCTATTGAAGTCCCTTCTAGTGCCTTCGACAATTAACTTCCCCTTGATTCTTTAGAGACCATTCAAATGCTTTCCACAACTTCTCCCTGATGTCTTGAAGGAGATATGCATAGGCAGAAACACACAAAGGATAAAAGCATCTAGTATGTAAAATGAAAGATAAATGAACTACTTAACTCAACATATATCGTAAATTGAATCAATAACCAATCATAACCTATGTGAGTGATCAAGGAATCCCACAAATAATATAATAAAATACATAACTAGGAAATAACAGCTGCTTTTTATTAAATAAAATGGAGAACGAACTTACAACCTCAAAACCTTGATGTTACAAGCCTCTTCTCACAATCTCCAACCCTCTCCTTGGATGAAAAACCTCCTAGCCCTATTTCTGCAGCATAAGCCTACCTTCAATGGTCCTCTCCAATCCTTTGGTCTGTGTTTGATTTATAGGCCAAGAGGAGGAGGTTTGGGATCCTCTTCCTAAGAAATGAGATCCACAAATGGTGGGATAAGGGATCCACAAAGAGAGGGAAGTAACTCCATGATGGAAGGGATCATGCTTCAGTAGGAATCCATTCAAAGTTGTTAGTTGGGAAAGATTTGACTAACAAAGCTTCTAGACTTTACTTTTTATTTTTTACTTGCATTAAGTCATGTGTGCAGGCCATAGTGTAAGACATAGTACACTTTTGTGCAGTTTCTAATGGTCTCTTCTGCGTATGTGCAGAAATGGACTAGGAACTACACAACAAGCCAAAAATAGGTTTTTGAGCCTTGAGATTCAGGAATTTCATTCTGTTTGGGATTGTTTGGGTTCTTGTAGGGGGATGCTTTGGAGCACTTTGATGGATAGTGGAAGATCCAAACGGACAGTCATTTTCCTAATGTGACAAAATGACCTGTGATAGATGATGATTTGAATTTGAGATCCATGTATTCCACTTTGTGAGAGGATCATTGTATGCCATTTTATGTGAGAGATTGTTCCTTTGTCATGTTGGAGGAGAGATTTTATGAGTTAGAGTTATAGGAGAACGTTTCATGGAGAGACATGACTCTATATAAGGGGGTTTCATCCTTGTATTGACGTAAACTACATCATGTAATCATCGTCTTCTTGCAACAACTAATGAGGTTGCCTCCCCACTCTTGACCACAGGCCCGGAGATGTAGTCCACACTAGACGAACTACGTTATCATATCGTGTGTTTATGTGTGCTTCATGATTATTTGTTCCTTGTTTCATGTTGATGGTTTGTTAAAATTGTTTAGAATATTCATTTCTCATGATTTCACAAGAAAATTCAAGTGTAGATAAAAGGTCCTGTATGATGGGGATTTTTGTTTGAAAGCATTCACAAAAAAATCCCAGATCAAGTGGTATTAGAGTGGTCTGACCTTTTTGCCAGAGATTGTCAATTGAGTGTGCAACAAGAAGGGAAATGGAAAATAACAAAGATCTCTATGAGTCCTTCTACAAGAGGGCAAACATGTTAGATATAATGTATGCAAATTATGAGGATAAAATGAAAAAAAAAATAAAGGAGGAAGAGTTAGCATAGGACGACGTTCCATATCCATCTTCGAGTGAATATTCTTCTTCTCATAATTCAAATGAGGAGATCAACTAGAGCCTTCAAGCAGAGAATTTTGATTGAGGAGAATTTTACAAGAAGCAGAGATTGCAGCTTCAATTACAAGCCACATAAGAGGCCTGAGAAAGGTTGAAGTGTAATGAAGGATTAGCGAAGCCATCATCACCTACTTCAGAATCAACAACTGAGGTAACCAGTGTTCATAATTCTTCAATTTCATTTTCATATGATTTTATTTCTTTTGGAAGCATGAATGTACCCATTTCAGGAACCAACATGAGACTCCTTACTAAGATGGGGTATAAGGGAGGAGGACTTGGTGTTAATGGCCAAGGAATTACTCAACCATTGGAGGTTATACAGAGACCTCAATTTTCAAGATTGGGATACATTGAAGGAGAGTGTTTGAAGGCAATAAAAGCAAGGGGTTCTTCACACAAAGAGGATCTTGTAAGCACATCACAATCTTCTCATGATAGTGAGCATAATAGAGGAAGAGCTAAAGAAATTTCTTCTCACCAGATTCGCACCAGAGACAACCATACAAGGTATAAAAGGGATCAATATTCTAATGTTCCTTTTGATTACAAGAACATTGTTAATGATGAACACAAGTTGTGGCATAGAAAACCATGTACCTTTTGTGGACTGTTATTTGCCAGGTGTTGGAAAATAATGGCAGTAAGAAAGAGGACATGACATGAATACCCTTCTCCACATCCAGAAAGGAAGAAGGTCATGAAAGTCTGGAGGAAGAAGAATTTTTGCAGTCACTGCAATAGAAATGGACATCAGAGAGCTACATGTTGGGAGCTCCATCCACATCAACGACTGAAGGACCAAAAAGAACCTAACAATAAAGCAAATCAACAAGAAATCCAACTACAGAAAGAGATCCCATCAACTTGGTTGGGTGAGAGATGGGTATAATTTTTAAGTAGTTGAATATGGCCACCTTTTTTTAAATCACATGTTGTGAAATGATTGTAAAAGTGATGAAGTGTTTTCCATCACTTATGAATGGAACATGGTGATAATTTTTGGCCCCTTTTGTTGATAGTTGGGGTATCGGTTTCTGTTATGAGTCTAATGTAAACTTGACCAAAGAATGTGTTATAAACTTTTGGAAAGTATGGGGATTTCTTGGGTCGTGATAGGCCTTGTAAAAGAAAATGTATTTTGTAAGTTATACTACCAGTTTGCATAGAGTACAGGTGTCGATTCATCACTTATGGCTTTGAAATACAAAGGTAATCCGGGAGGAATCTTCAGTTGCTCCAAGTTCAAAGGTTTCAGTTATTCCCAAGCGGTAGAGCCCTCATTTTGAATCCGATAGTACTTTTAGTTTCTCATTTGGTCTCCGAATGAAGGGAAAATGTCCGTCAAAGTTTTGGTGTCGAAGGGGCCTTCCTAGTCATGTGGCAATTCCGTAGCTTGACACGTGGCAACAGTTCATCTCCGGTGCATATTTCCAGGTGTATGGTGAGATTTGGGTTTGATTGTTCATATCATAAGACATGGTCTAAAATTGAGGTTAAAGGCATTAAAAGTGGGCACAAATGCAACAAATGTAATGTTATATACCTAAGGGTTAAACTAAGTGTACATGGTGGGTGAAGGTTAGTGTTTGGAACCTATGGCATATGGCAGAGTTACAAACTTTAAAAACTATGTATCGAACCTATGGCAGAGTCATATTACATATGTCACAAAACCTATGTATTAAACGATGTAGCAGGTTCAACATATAGCAAAGTTGTTATATGCCATGGGTAAGCGCAGTGGCATCCACATGGCACGGAGTGTGGCAAAAGGTATGAACCATTGGAAAAAACAGTTGAAACATAGCTCGTAGGTGGCGGTTACGTGGCAGAGCAGGTCGAAATCACTGGAGAGTTAGGTGCCACGAGGCGGCATCCTCGTTGACCGCCAAGTCATTTACCACCAAGCCATTCACCATTTAAATGATATGACATATGTTTCCAAAACTTTGGTATATAGTTGTTACACCGCCAGAGTTTTTGGAAAGTTATATGATCTTATATTCACCCTATGAGTGATCTCAGTTAAGAATTTATTAAATGAAGGTATTAGAGACTCATATGTTGGTGTGTGTTCTGTGTTATTGAAGCAACGGATCGATCAGATTGCCAATACACAGACAATTTAATCGAAAGATAGCAGAGAAATACAGTAAGCAAATACAAGAACACAAGAAAATAATAAGGAGTTCACTCTATTCTCCAGGGCTACATCTCCGGTCCAACTTCAGTGGTGGCCTTATTTTATTGTGTTTAAAGCAAAGACTTACAATGCAGGAGCTCAATATGAGTCACCTAAAATAGATTTTCTTGGCAGGGTGGTTCTTAGATTCCCCAAGCCACTGGAGTGCACAGACTCGTTTGCCTACCAGCTCTGTGACCTTCTGGTCTACAATGGAAAGAGCCCAATGTGGTGCTCAGTCTGGACAGATCCTCTCTGGGATGGCTTAAATCCCTCAAGCTCTCTAGTGCTTGACGCTACCTTTGGTCAGCTCAGCCCTCTGTCCTCTTCTGCTTTTGCTTCACTGTCTTCATCTTTGGTTTCTGTCTCTCTATGTTCAGTCCTCCTCTCCGGGTACTCTAACTAACTGACTTCCTTGTTTATTCTGTCTCTTTGTTCATGGCTTTTAGCCATTCATCTCCAAGACCGTTCGATTCCTCTTCTGCCTCTGTCGATTCACCTTCTGCAGTTGTGCGTGGAGTTCCCTGTTCGGCATCATCATCAACGCTCAGGGAGTGGCCACATGTCCTCCTCTAAATGGTGCCATCCTACTTCATCAGTTCATTTCTTCAGTTACGTTGTGGATAAGTCTTTCCTCCACCGTGGCGGTAAAATAGACTCCAAATCTTTCTAAAACATGGAGTATTCCCTTGTCAATTCCACTTCCTCCCTCGGGCGCGATCTCAGCCATCCGATCTGGGTCCCCCAAATCCAACATCATATGCATGTTTCGCGTAGTTGACTTCCTCGACCTTTAGCGTGCGATCAACGACGGTTTTCTCTCACCTCCGCTTACCACGCGTCGATCGATGAATGGAATCGCTCCGCTCTCGTCCGAAACCTCTTACTGTTTGAGGGCACCACGATCAAAATCGTCAGTTTCCAGAGTGCGGGTCCCACCTTTGTACTTTCAGCACTTTTTCCTTTCCGCCCGCAGTTCTCCGGCTTCCCATGCATTCGTGTGCTCGAGCTTCCTCCTTCACGGCCCTATTCACCCAGTGATGCACAATCAAAACCACCTCCTTTTCCCGATCTGGGGCTCCTAGGGGCTACTTTGACCTCCTGCATAGTCTCCATGGGCCTCGGTCAGCGTGTTTTGACCGAGGTCCTTGTCATTCCACGTTGGCTGCCATTGCCACTGGTTCAAGGTGTTTTTGATCGTTGTTTTGGATTCTTTAGAGATTTGTTTCGACCCAATACAGTCATGGTTCTTTGACAGTCTTCTATGGATCCAATTAGGATCACAGACTTCCCACTAAAAAGCTTTTGGACCACCAAAAGTTGGTTTTCTTTCAAGCATCGACTAAGTGAGGGTAATGTTGTCTCACTTGTCCAATCTCAATCCTTTTTGCACTGCTCGGCTTCGAACCTTGAAGTCCAATTCTGAGGTACTCAACATCTCCTCTACGGGTTGTCCTCACCTTCCTGTACAAGACTGTGTCTTCTTGCAATTCATTTAGATATTCAAGTAGCAGGTCATCAATAGAAGGCAATTGACTTTGCTCTCCAGGGTACTCAATCATCGAAGGTTCAAACAATCTCAAGCAATCTGCATTTACGACTGAGTAGATGTGCATGTAAGTTGGTAAATCAAGGCAAAAAGCATTTTCACCAATCTTCTCAAGTATCCTAAAAGGTCCATACCTGATAGGCTTTAGCTTTTTACCTTCACCTTGCATCCTATCCTTGCTGATATACAGCTAGACCTGGTCTCCAACTTGAAAACTATGCTCCATTCGATGCTTATCATGCCTTGCCTTGTATTTGGCTTGGCTCTTTTCTAGTTGTTCATGTACTGCTTGGTGGATCTCCTGGATCTGTTCAATGAACCTAGTTTCCTTGTCCACATCACTATGTCCATCAACTATGGTATCTTTACCAAAGACAAAATCCAAAGGAGACCTTGGTATGAAACCAAAACAGGTCTCAA
>APFE031075234.1:4222-108151 GCA_000404065.3 Pinus taeda | reverse complement strand
CCCTTTTACATATCTAGAAACTGTCTCATTCATTTTCGGCCAATAACAAAATCTTTGCAGTTGTGCAACTGTTTTACTTACCCCAAAGTGACCTGATATCATAGAAGTGTGTGCCTCTCTAATTATCTTTACTCTCTTTGTTTGTGGAATGCATAGTTTCCCATAATGATACAAGAGTCAGTCCTTCACATGATAATCCAATTCTTCTACCTTTTTTCCTTGACTCAAAGTTGCTTATACATCTTTAAAATCTATATCTTGAGCATATTGTTCAATGTATCTTTCATGTAGTAAGGAATTATGCTTAAGTATAGTAGATGCATTTATAATAGGTCTAGACAACATGTTTGCAACTTTGTTATGTATGCCCTTTTTATATCTGATGACCAAATGAAACTGTTGTAGAAAACCCATCCACCTGTAATGTATTGATTGCTGCAAATTAGTTTGGGAGTGTAGATATTGAAGTGGTTGATGATCAATATGTATTACCATCTCTTTGCCCATTAAATAATGCTTCCACTTTTTCACACTCTGAACTAATGCATACAACTCTTTATCATATGTAGGATAGTTAACTACTACAGGATTAAAAGTCTTAGAATGATAACATATGGGTTTACTGTGTTGTGTCAACATTGCTCCCAAGGCATAGTCAGTGGCATCAGTTTGGATTTCAAATGGTCTTTGTAGATCAGGCAGTACTAGAATAGGTGTTGTACTAATCTTTTCTTTCAAGGTGTCGAAGGCTTTCTGATGTTTGCCTCCCCACTGAAACACCTTGTTCAATCCTGTCAAAGCATGTAAGGGAGCTACAATTGAGGAGAAGTTAGAGATGAACTTCCTCCAATATTGTGCTGCTCCTAAGAAGCTTCTCACTTCTATAGTAGACTTGGGTTTAGGCCAGTTTACAATGACTGCCACTTTAGAGGGATCTATTTTCAATTCATTGCCCCCTACTGTATGACCCAAATAATTTAGAGATGTTTTGCCAAATTCACATTTTGAGAGTTTAACATAATTTTTTTCTCTTTCCAAAACATCTAATGTTTGCTTAACATGCTTTAAGTTTTCTTCCCATGTTTTGCTAAAAATCAGAATGTCATCCAGATATACAATAATGAAATCATCAAGAAAGGGTCTGAGTACATCATTCATTAATCTCATGAAAGTAGCAGGGGCATTGGTTAAGCCAAAAGGCATAACCAGCCACTCATACAATCCCTGCTTTGTTTTGAAAACAGTCTTCCATGCATCTTGCTTTGCAACTCTGACCTGATGGTATCCACTGTGCAAATCCATCTTGGTGAAATAAACAGCTTCCTTCAATTGATCTAAAAGATCATCTATGAGAGGAAGGGGATAATGATTTTTGATTGTTATCTTATTTAGTGCTCGGTAGTAAATGCACATTCTCCACGAGCCATCTTTCTTTCTCACCAAAACGATTGGTGACCCACATGGTGATGTGCTAGGCCTAATGAACCCCTTATCGAGCAACTCCTACACCTACTTCTTGATTTCAACATTCTTTAAAGGAGACAACCTGTACATCCCAATGTTAGGCAATAGAACATCTTGTTGCAAAATAATGTCATGTACTATTTCCTTTTTGGGTGGCAGACCTTTTGGTTCCTGAAACATGACATCATATTCTGAAACAATGTTTTTTATATTAGCTTGCTGTTGGGCATTACAGCCCTCAAATACATTGGTTTTATCAGGTTTCTTTTCCTTTACAACCATTAGTAAGAATTATTTGCATGAATTTATCATTCTTTTCATCTGCCCAGAATTTATGAGAGTATAATTATTCTTGAGCTTATGAGCTCTTACAAAGTATTCGATTCCATCTTTAACAAGTAGATACTTGTTCTCAGCTCTATAGAAAATAGCTTTTCTGTCATACAAGTAAGGACTTCCTAAAACAATTCCACATATATCCAAAGGATTTATGTCTAACTCAACCTCATCTACAAATGATGACCCAAAAGAAAACTTGAGTTTGCATTGTCTAGTCACTTGTAGTTGTGCTTTATCATTTAACCATCCTAATGGGTATGGTTTCTTGTGAGGTGTAGTCAATAATACAAACTTCTTTAAAATTTCTTCAAAAATTAAATTTACTTTTGAGCCACTATCAAACAAAGTATCAATCTTTTTATGTTTGGAAATAACTCGAATATGGAAAAGCTCATGTCTTTTTCTCTCATGTTCTTCATCAATAATAGTTTGAGCAGAATTACTAGTAGATGCTTCAGAATTCTTACCTTTTATACGTGTGGCTGCAATGATTGTTTCATCTCCCGAGTCTGACCCCAAATCTTTCTGAATAGCTACAACAGGCTTCTTCTTCTTGTCCTCGAACTTCTTAGGTCTCAGCGCTGGATGCAGAATCCAACAGTGCTCATCCTCATGCCCATCCTTTTACAGCGAGTGCATGAAACTTTGCCTTTTTGTGCAGTGTTAGCCTTCCTTGCTTTCCACTTATGCTTTCTTTTCTCCTTGCTCTTGCTTACAGTGGGTTGGGATGGTCCCCCAACTTTTGGATTTCCATTCTTTCCTCTAGCTACTAGATGAGTAGCTTGTATAGGTACGTCATCTATACTGGTGGGATTAAACATGAGGATGGTATGCCTCATGTAGCTGTGTAGACCACCAATGTACTTCAAAAGAGTCTCTGGTGAGTCTAATGAGATCCCTAGAATCAGTGCTCTCTTTCTAAATGCTCGAGTGTACCCTTGCACACTTTTCCCTTTCAACTGCTGAAGAGTTTGCCAGCTCATCATGGCTTGTTACATGTAGGCCAATGGATAGAACTACTTCTTAATTGCAGAAACAAAGTCACTCCAGATAGAGATGGTTTTACCATGTTTTTTCATGTTAGCTTGGGTTCTGCCTTCCCACCAAACCAAGGCAATGCCTCCTAGGCGTAGGCTTTCTAGTTGAATTTTGCTCTTGTCAAAGTCAATGTTCTGTACTCTGTAATACACATCAATTTGTCTAATCCAATTGTGCAACTTTTCAACATTTAGCTCTCCATCATATATAGGCAAGTCAAATTTAACATCTAGCTTGATCAAAGATGCTTTCTTATTGTGCACAGGGCTATTAGGAGGTGTGAGGAAGCTTTCCTCTTTCCCTTTTCCTTTGGAGTGGTCATGGAAATGAGACTCATCTTCTTCTTTATCTTGTTTAGAACCTGATGAATCTTCAGTCTTATGCTTTCTAAAGTCCCTATACATTTCTTCTACCATAGACTTTGTAGCTAGGAAACTTTCTATGAATTAAGGGTCTGGCCCCACAGAACCTTCCTCTGACATTGTCTTCCGAGGATAAACTCTCCCAATTTCAGGATTAGTTTCGACCAACTCTCCTTCTCCTAATTTGAGCTTCGATCTAGTGAGCATTCAACAGCTAAACGAACATAAGCTTGTCTAACCTTACAACCTTAAGCTTTGATACCACTTGATCTGATAGTCACCCTATGAGTGATCTCAGTTAAGAATTTATTAAATGAAGGTATTACAGATTCATATGCTGGTGTGTGTTCTGTGTTATTGAAGCAACGGATCGATCAGATTGCCAATACACAGACAATTGAATGGAAAGACAATAGAGAAATATAGTAAGAAAATATAAGAACACAATAAATTAATAAGGAGCTCACCCTATTCTCCAGGGCTACATCTCCGGTCCAGCTTCAGTGGTGGCCTTATTTTATTGTGTTTAAAGCAGAGAATTACAATGCAGGAGCTCAATATGAGTCACTTGAAACAGATTTTCTTGGCAGGGTGGTTCTTGGATTCCCCAAGCCACTGGAGTGCACATACTCGTTTGCCTACCGGCTCTATGACCTTTTGGTCTACAATGGAAAGAGCCCAATGTGGTGCTCAGTCCGGACAAATCCTCTCTGGGATGGCTTGAATCCCTCAAGCTCTCTGGTATTCCATTATCGATTCCGCTTCCTCCCTCGGGCATGATCTCAACTGTCCGATCTAGGTCCCCCAGATCCAACATCATACGCACGTTTCGTGTGGTTGACTTGCTCGACCTTTAGCACGCGATCAACGATGGTTTTCTCTCACCTCCGCTTGCCACGCGTCAATTGAAGAATGGAATCACTCCGCTCTCGTCCGAAACCTCTTATCGTTTGAGGGCACTGTCTAGTCAATTTAACGTCTTAAATTGCTCTACATAAATTATCAATCCGGGTATCGTAAACTGATGAAGTGTGGTGCACCATATGTGCTTAATTATCATTTTTCTTACTTCGTTGTTTTATAGATTTTATTTTGTTTTGGGGTTTTGTTTTTGTTGGTTTCCTAAAGTGTCTAATGCAAATGGAAATCCTATTCTAAGGTCTTAAGAATACTTTTAAAGGTCAAGTATGGATGTAGATTTCAAGACTATGTTTGTCCCTAATGGTAACTTCCAAAACTTAGCTCTTCAAAAGATCTCAAAACATGTTATTGATGGGATTAGTACTTAAACAAAAGTGTAAATATGCAGCTACTTTAAATCAAACAAAAGATGAAATATTGATTATTAAATCACTGTCTTTGCTGCTTGTCTAAATACAAAACTAAAAGTTAAGTTATTGCACTCAAAGAAATCCAAAAATTGCAAGTAAAGTAAAGCTAAAATCAAATTACATTAACTCATATTCTGACCCCTCACCATCGACTCACTCTGGCTTTCGGAGGTAATCATAAACAACTTGAGCAATCTAATATCTAATTTGCAGAAAATAAAACTAATATTAAACTACACATTCATACTTCAATCCCTCACCATTTGTCTCGCTCTGGCTTTCGAAGGTAACTGAAAATGACATGAGCAATTCAATAACTAACTTGCACAAAAATAAACTAATATCAAACTACGCATTCATACTTCAATCCCTCACCATTCGACTCACTCTGGCTTTCGGAGGTAACTGAAAATGACATGAGTAATTTAATATCTAATTTGCAGAAAGGTAAACTAATATCAAATTACACACTCATACTTCGATCCCTCGCCATTAGTCTTGCTATGGCTTTCGGAGGTAAGTGAAAATGACATGAGTAATTTAATATCTAATTTGCAGAAAGGTAAACTAATATCAAACTGCGCATTCATACTTCAATCCCTCACCATTCGACTCGCTCTGGCTTTTGGAGGTATCTGAAAATGACATGAGTAATTTAATATCTAATTTGCAGAAAGGTAAACTAATATCAAATTACACACTCATACTTCAATCCCTCGCCATTAGTCTCGCTATGGCTTTCGGAGGTAACTGAAAATGACATGAGCAATTTAATATCTAAACTAACTAACAAAGCAAATGAATAAGACTGAAATCAAAGCATAACTGAAATTGAAAAGATAAAAAAACAAAGTCAGCAGAGAGGAAAATCTCATGTCACTATTTGATGCAAAAACATGTAAAGAAAAACTAATCTACAATCAACCAGTTGAACACACTTACATGAATTAAAATTGCATAAATGGAAAATCTAATCTATCAAACTTGAAAGCAATCAAATGACATAATGAAATCAAAGCAAAATTACAAAATGAAATCTACTCTACCTTACATTCTAATGTGCTCCATGACATCTACTTCACATCTCCTTCCATGTTGGGAACATCAAAGCTTTATTCAAATTCTTCAAAATCACAAAGTACAACAAAGCTTTCCAAAGCTTTCAAAAGCCATCAAGGAAGAACTACAAACTCCAAGCTAAAAAACTAAAAGCCAAGCCAAGCTAGCTGAGACTAATAAGCTTACAAATGAAGGAGAGAGATCTCCTATTTATACAAAAAGATGAGAAGCCATCTCATTAATGAGAGTCCATGAATCTCTCCCTCTACCTCTAGAGTCCTAATCAAAATAGGAACTGATAAGACACATGTCTTTTTAGAGTTACAATACATTTAGGAGATGTGACACATATCCTCATGATCCCATGATTCTTTCCACTCAAATTCGAATTTGGCCTTAGAGTGCCACATAAGGGTCTTCTAGAAGCCTCCTTTCAACCTACACATGTCAACAATCTCAACCCATTTGTTAGGTATAAGCATATGCACATTATTTTCTAATTTTTAACCACAGATTCACTTAAAAGGCTTAGAATTAATAAAGTTTGGAAAAACATAAATGTGGCCCAATGATAATGAAAGTGGGATGAATGTCGTGACATAGTAGTAAAATGGAGGTGAAATGGAGGTGATATAATGGACATAATAGTGAAAATGTAATGGAAATGAATGACATTTTCAAGACTCAACAGGCACCTCGATCAAAACCTCCGGTTTCTAAAGCGCGGGTCCTGCCTTTGTACTTTCAGCGCTTTTTCCTTTCCACCCACGGTTCTCCGGCTTCCCATGCATCCGTGTGCTCGAGCTTCCTCCTTCACGGCCCTGTTCGCCCAGTGATGCACGATCAAAAACCACCTCCTTTTCCCGATCCGGGGCTCCCAAGGGCTACTTTGATCTCCCACACAGTATCCATGGGCCTCGGTCAGTGTGCTTTGACCGAGGTCCTCGTCGTTCCACGTTGGCTGCCATTGCCACTAGTTCAGGGTGTTTTTGATCATTGGTTTGGATTCTTTAGAGATTTGTTTCGACCCAATACAATCATGGTTCTTTGACAGTCTTCTATGGATCCAATTCGGATCATTATATGCGCCATATATGCATCGATATTAGTTAGGGAATATGGGTATAAGCTATGGTTTGAAAAACCATCTGAGATGCAAAAAATCAAATGTAATGCCATATAATATGCTAGGTGGATGTGTTTAATTGCACCTTGTAAACGTGGTTAACCAAAACCCAAACAAGTTATATGTTGAGCCCAGGAGGTTCGACCTTGGAACCTGGTTGAGGCCTATTAAAATAGTTAACCAATGCACCAGTGCAAAATCTAGTGAATAGTGAGTTGCATAATAGGGATGTTTTTATTGATTGTTTTTGTTCATGTAATCATATCTTGGCCATCCTTGAGCCAAATTGAGAACAAAGACAGACATTGGAAAGCTGAGACATGAGGCTTTCTTTTTGCAGTAACTAGCAGTGCCTACATGCACAGATAAATTGGTGAAATATCATGTAAATAAACTCTTTGGATCATTTCCTAATAAAACGAACACCCACTTGGAAGAGGACCTAGAGACGTAGTCTAGGAGGGACAAACTCCGTCAACAATTTGCTATGTTTGCTTCTTCTTTTTCTGGTATTATGTTATTTGTTGCTCTCAATTTTATGTTTATGGCATATTAATAATCACTTCCCCTCTTTCATTCACACTTATGCAACCTTAGTTAATGTTGATAAAGTTGCACAAATAATCAATCCTATAAGATTTCAAATCAAAAGGTGAAGGAGAAGGAAACGTGGCCTGTTAGGGAACTCATTGTACATATAAGGGAGTACAAAAAATTGCATATTGTGTTCATGATTTTGGAGGACCAAAAGCTCCTCAGTGGGGAGGAATGATCCAAGTGGCTCTAGATAGGCTCGAAAATCAAAGTACATGGATTTCATTGAAACCAGGAACAAAACATAGAGCTCATCATGCTAATTCCAACAATGCAAATGCCACTCAAATCCGACTTCGTATGCTGAATATATCCACAATAAAAAATTTGGTCAACTTGGCCCCACTAGCTAAATTTAGCATAGCACCAACTAAAGTTGGAGGTTCACTAAATCTAGAGGTTCGACTAAATTTGGCAGAAGGCACTAAATTTAGAGGCCACTAACTAAGCGATATTTTGGCACTTTGCAGTTGTTAGAACTAGCGAAATTTTCACCTACTTAAATTTTCTAGTGATCCTAAAATCTAGTCGACAATTTTTTACTATTGTTAATTAAAAATATATATATATATAATGGGTCGGGCCCCGAGGATCTGACCCAGGACCCCACCCATTATATAATGACCATATGTATATATTGGGGGGCCGATGGGGATAGAACCTACCCGGCTCGATGGGCCGACATACCAACAAGTGGCCCCATTATACAACAAAATGTCAATATTAAAGAACCCTGTATCATATGCCAAGGCTACAAGCCAAAGGGGAGGCTCGCGGGCTTGACCCCATGACCTCCCCAACAACAATTTTTTTTAATAAACCCACCATCCAATTCACCAGCGGGGCTGACTTTGAGAATATCACCCAAAAGTGTTTTTATAAACCCACGAATTTACCATTCGACCAACGGAGGACCGGAACAAACAAGCCGAGAGCCAATGGGCGAAAATATGCATTATGGAACAGTGACAGGCACATTTTTCGTGAGCATCTTTCAGAGAATATTTCAAGAGAATATTCCACAAATATTCTCTTTGTAGAATGTTGAGGAATCTTTGAGATTCCCTTGGAGCCAATTTTTTACAAAGTCAGAATTATGCCAAGTTTATACTCAGATTAACCAAAAATTCACTATGAGTCTTATGATGAGATTAGTTTTCTGATATAAGAAGTGGATTTTCTAAAAGCAGAATGCTGAGGGTGGAACCATGAAGATGGAACCTTGACACAAGAATTTGCATGGAATCAGAAAGATTCCCTAGAGGCCCACAATAGACCGTTTTAGAACTAGGCCGACTTTATACTCATCTGACTTGATTTTTCACAAGGAACGTGATGGCGTGATCATTTTCTTCATCCAAGCAGCCTAATTTTAGTCAACTCGTAGAAGAGAATCCTTAAGGAATCTTTGAGATTCCTAGGGAGCCCAGATTTGACCGAGACAAAAAGGGGTCATGTTTATACTCAAATTTCACGATTTTTCACCAAGTATGTGATGGTGCATGCCATTTCTTCATTCGAGTAACTAACTTTTAGGCCATCCCCAGACTTGGAGGTATAAGGTGCATTGTTGCCATGTGTTCATTTAATTTTTGTTGAGATAATTTGAGATACATATATGTCACTTTATGAGAGGATCGTTGCATGCCACTTTATCTGAGAGATTGTTACTTTGTCATGCTAGAGGAGAGCTTTTATGAGTGAGATTTCTTATAGGGGAACTCCTTGTGGAGAGACATGCCACTCTAGATAATGGGGGTTAATCCTTGTATTGACAGAGACTACATCATGTACTCATCATCTTATTGCAAAAAGCAATGAAGCAACCTCCCCACTCTTGACCCTAGGCCTGAAGATGTAGTCCACACTGCATGAACTTCATTATCATATCGTGTGTTTATGTGTGGTTCATGATTATTTGTTCCTTGTTTCATGTTGGTGGTTTTTAAAGTTGTTTAGAATATTCATTGCTCGTGATTGCACAAGAAAATGTAAGTGTCAGTAAAAGGTCTTGTATGATGGGGGTTTTTTCTTGAAAGCATTCATAAAAAAATCCCGGATCAAGGAAGACATACTCAAATGTTGTAGTTTAAATAGCATAAATTTCAAGTGAAAATCCAACGATTAAATAAGCACCATTAGTATCTGAAGGAAATCAGATAACTCAAGTAAATCAAGGAATCCCCTGATCCGAATTTAAACAGGAACGCAATAAAATACAGAGATAACCATATACACAAAGATGCAGCGGAAATAATGCTTCATTTCATTAATGGAAAATACCAAAATATGCTTACAACCAGTATTGGAAATAAACCAGCTAGGGCGATGGGAGCTTATCTCTGAGAAGAGATGTGCGGCTACATGCCTCTGAACTATTCCGAAACTTGTGTTACAATGAGGCTCGAAGGCCTATTTATTATTGAGAAACAATGGAAAACCCTTCACATTCCAAAACCGACCCTTAGAAGATGAAACGCCAAATTGTGGGCCCCGTTTTGGGTAAATTGGTACATCAATTTCCCGGGGTCGTAACTTTGGCATACGATCTCCGTTTGACGCGTATGATAGCTCGTTAGAAAGATCTATCCGAGAACTACCACTTTGGGAAGGCAACATCATTCTGTGGACCCATGTTGCCCCTAGATTTCCCAAAAACGTCGTTTAGGGCCTCAAAACGGCTCCGGAAGTTCAAGACCCGAAAAACTGCTAAAAATAGTAAATTGTGCTACAATTACGGAAACTGAAAAACTAAAAGAGACAGTTTCGGGGGTCCAAATGGGATAGGTGGGCGGCCACCAACATCCACCTGGACCAATGAAACACTGGAAACAAAACTACTTCTGCTATCTAGTCTACTACAAAACTAAAGCTTAGTGAACTACTACAATTAAACTAAGGGAAAGAAACAAAAATGAAACTGCAACTCTTCTATTTATGAATGAAAAACTAACTGAAGGATTGTTATCAATCTAGTATATAATTTAGGGAGAATTAACTCCTTATGATAGCAACATTTGAGAGATTTCATTCTTCGTCATTCTAAAAGAAGTAAACATGAGAATGCAAGTAAAAACTCAGTCATAACTAAAACATTTCACCACTTAGGGTTAGGTTCAACCATCAACGAAGGGCTTTTGGAAATATCCATTTAAATCATGAGTTACTAAATTGATAAGGAAATGGCATTGGACTACTTAACCCAAGAACTAATGAACATCAATTGTAATGAAAGACTCATTCATAAATACAACATTTCACCATTTAGTTTGAGGATTAGCCATCAACGAAAGGATTTTGGAAACATTCATTTATCATGAGTGACTACACTAACAAGAAAAAGGCATTAAATATCTTGACTCAAAAACTAATGAACAACATGAAGTCTCATTCATAAACTCAACATTTCACCATTTAGTTTGAGGATTAACCATCAACGAAAGGCTGTGGAAACATTTGTTTATATCATGAGTGACTACACTAATGAGAAAAAAACATTAAACAACTTAAATTTAAAAAGTAAGAACTAAGGAGCAACAGAGGAAATAAATCTAATTATTCTACTGACATGAATTTAAAACTATAGTTAAGAATCTAGAAAATAATGGAAGATAAAGAACTATTCTATGCTGGTATACAACTATCCTGAGTTAGTAGAGACAAATGGCACAAGCTGCAATAAACACAATGTTAAGAAGCAATTATGAACATGATAAAAAACACAACAAATGTACAACTAAATGAAGAAAGAAAACAAATGGAAATGTACAGAAATGAAATATACCATTGACCAAGCAGGGGCCCTCTGTAAGGTCTAGGACTAGCAATGCAGAATCAACACTTCACACGCTTCAGGTATCCATAAAAAAACAGAGTTTTTATATTAAAAATAGAGCATTGAGTGTCTCAAGCTACAAGTGGAAATTGCACTATTACAACAGCAAAAACATCAACTTGTTCTGCGTTCCAAACACTGATATTTATATGAAAAATACACAATTGTTTGAAGAGAGAAGTCATATACAACAAACACGTAGACATGTAGCGTATCCAGAAATTTTGTCTTTGGTTGGATTGAAACATAAATCTCCGAATAGTGGCTGTTGGATACTGGTTGTGCAGGCGAAAAATGACATCCTTGGCTTCAGGAGACTGCCTCAGATTCATTTACTAAGAAACATGCAAAAACAAAGTTCTATTTGTTATAGGTTTCTTCCATTGACTCCCCTTTGATCGGGGTCTTTCTCATCGATTTTGATCAAATGGATAGGACACCATCCATGTTCTAACATTTTCCCAACTACCCATATGGTTCGTTTCTTCTCTCGACACCTGTAACCTACAAAAGTATGTTGATGGTTGTAGAAGAACTGGTTAGCTACAGAATGTAGCTGCATTCTGTAGCTGAAAAACAAAAACCTATCCAAATAAAAAACATAACAATATAGCTTGAAAATCACTTGAAATATACTCCTTGAGACAATATGCAGTGGTTTTTGATGATTTAGGATGCATTTTCGTGGAAGAGCAAAGGAATAATGATGAGGAAGTTTCTTAAGAAAGAGGTAGTTTTGGAACCCAATGCATCCCACATCACATCTAGGAGCAACCGGCACATTCAACTGAGCTTTTTTGGGGTAAGCCTGCTTTCCATGACTTGTGTTTCATTTCTACTACTTTTTGTGTTTTTGTTTGTGTGAGTATTGTTTTCTTGATTTATTTGAATGCTTGTTGTTGTTTACATGTGTACTAGCTTGTCCTATCACTTTTTCAATTTTCGTTGCTATCTCACTATTGTCACATGCATGAAATTGTTTTTCACGAACGGTCGCTGATTCAGCAACTTCCCTCACCCACATGCATGTTGTTCCATTTTCTAAATATATCATTCACCATTTGCATGCATGATCATTCACTTATGCTTACACTTAGTATCAACATGCATTCACACTTTCACACTCACATTCACTTTTAGTTGCCCATCAGCGAGTCTGGGCAGCCTTGGCCTGGAATTTGCCTCACCAAGAGATTGACCAAGACAACATTGCATAATCCTAAGAGGGAAGGCTCTCCATTCCTCTAAGGAAATGTGCATTTATGCCCAGGAACTATCCTCCAGGACTGTTTTGTGCATTTCTAAGGGACAGTTTCTACTAGCCTAGAAAATTGCGCAATGTAGTCACTGAGCCTGTAGCCATTGCCAACTGAGATTACACATCACACAATTCCAACATTCAGTAGCCAGACTAGACTATGCATTGTGGAGTTCCAATAGTTAGTCAGTCTCCCAGTAGCCCAGATTGTGCCTTTTGGTGTCTTGGAAGTCGGTCTCCCAACCTCCCGGTCGAGATTGTGCAACCTTCATGATCAGGCACACAAGTATGTTGCAAGTTAGTTCTCAAGTTCTTTTTTATTTTCAACTAATAGTTTCCTTTCCATGAGTGTTGACATGTGTTTAGGTATTGCAGATGTTCATCTGCCTCTCAGCAGTACAAGTATAATGGTTTCCAAGAGATCAAAGTCTAAGACACCATTTAGAGCACACTTGGAGATGCAGTCGATCAAATGTCTATGAGCTTGCCTACTCATGAAGATATCAAGTTGTTCATAGACAAGAACATCAAGATATGGAAGTAAGAAGCATCATGAACAATAGCTGAAGGAAACATACCAAATGCAGTAAATACAACAAATGCAACAAATGTAGAGAATGTAATGAATGAAAGAGGAAGGTTGTTAACAACACAGAGGTGGAACAAAGTTGCAAGATGAAGCAGATCCACTGATAATAAAAGCAATTTTGGAGACTCAGGTTATGAGGTGACGACGCAACATAAATATCATGCGAAGACAAAGAATGGAAAAAAGAAGGAGTTTCACATGTTGAAGCAGCAACTCAGGAAGAACATGAAGTTGCTGAGACAGATGAATGAGTTGCAGAAGGAACAAGAAAAGAAGTGGGCGCAACATGCACTCACGGATGAAACTGCGCCTGTACAAGTTAAATATCCATCCCAGTAGCTGACACGGACCAGACATGGTGAGTAATTTTTTTGATCACATGCAAGAGATTCAACATCGTGCATGTCATTGTGCGCACACATGTAATCCAATCCATTTAATACACTCACCAAGGCGAAGACAAGAAGCAAGTCCAGCAGGAGATGAACATGTACTTCGAGAAGTTGATGTGCATGACCAGCAGCCCACACTTGAAGATCAACACTGACACTATGCATCAGTGTGTTGTTAGTTCAACCACACCTAAGAAGACCATGTGCATGTTAACAGACGATTTGGATGATGGAGCGGAACCAATGCACTTGATACAATGGAGGCAAGAGCTCGCTTCAGCAAGATGTCACCATGAGGTGCATGGACACCATCATGGATGACCAAGCTTGGCATCAACTCACCACCTTCACCTTCACAATCATGCCAAATAGTTGGTCTCATCAAAATGGACCAAGTGTCAATGATGTCTTACATGGCTTTCTCAAGCCATGTTGTCTCAGATGAGTACATGTGCATTGTAATCTAACGTCATTTCAAGTGTAAGTCAGGTGTCAATAGTTGGATGTAACAATCATAGAGTAGATGAAGAGTCATGAGGGTAGATGAACTGTCACAAAGGGGAATTTCAAGGCTCACCCCACCTTTTGCTATAAATAGTCCCTCATAACTCATTGTAAAGACTTTTGGTGAGCCAATGTTCTGATAAGACTATCTTGGAAAGAACTTGGATAGTATTGTAACACACCTTGGCTTCTCCACTACACGAAGCTAGTTCATCTCTTTGGAGGAGTAGGCAGATGTGGCTGTAACATTTCACTGTTTGGGTTAGCAAGTTTACATGGATGTATTGTATGATTGGAACTTACACTTCTTTATATAATAAGAGCCAACACATTTTCCTGCATATGTTGTTCTTGTAGTTGGATTGCTCTAGTTGCTTTAATGATGTATGTTGTTTAACTTATGTATTTGTGTATGAACTTCTTCATATGCAATTATATGAATCTTGTTGTAGATGTGCTATTGGTTTAACCATCACTTTGGATTGTCCACTGATCTTCTTTCCAGTCTGTGATGCATCTTCGCTCGTGTGTTCCCTTCCCAGCTGAGTACTGATATAAGTTGTCAACGGGTGCACTCATCCGAACGTATTTGTGTTAGAACCTTTCATTCACCTTCCTTGACTCATTGAGGTCACAACCTTGCCACTGACAGAGTTATCTTACTTGCCTCTATGCGACATTGCGGTCAAGGCATTAACTTACAACCCACTGCTGGGACTGATACACCAAATGGTCTGAGGTCTAATCGGTAATTATTACCATGGAGAACCCCTTGACATGTTGGCGGGTCCAGCACCATCAACATATTAATTTTATAATCCTAAAAGTCCTCTTCACAATGAGACAAACTTTAGTTATGGCTTAGTTGAGCCCCAGATTAGCTTAAGGGTCACTTTCTTACCTCATAAGCAAGAGAGCTTATCTAATTTCTCTTCTCCATTGGTGGATGAAAGTCATATTTTAAGTCATTTGGATATTGAGAGAAGGTCACTGAACCTAATTAAACTAGTTGGAACCACCATTCCAAACAAAAAAGGAGTTGTTTTAAGGTCCAGACCGAGTGGTCATCCCTAATGTTGTTGCAAGCGAATTTCGAGGCTTCAACATTTTGGCATTAGAAGGAGGGCCTGAAACTTGTTGTCTATTGGAGTCTTTGTATTCTCAAAATTTCATTTAAGCATAATGGGTCCTCTTAAACTTCATCTTTGGAGTTGTATCCATGGGCGTTCATATTCCAATAATCCACCCGAAGTTGTAAGACTCTTGTCTCAAGTAAATTTTAATGGTAAGATAAATTATTCTACTTTTAATCATGCCTTTCAATTTATTCAAAAATTTTCAAATTTTAATTTTCATGATAGGCATTTTATGTAGTATTTTTACTGTTACATTCTTGGCAAAAGACAAAAGTTGGTGTCAATTTCTTACAGTTGCCTCAATTCACAATTGGGATTAATTTGTTACGATATTAATTTATAAATTTGACCACTATAACTATCAACAAGTATGTGACGAAATCAAATATTTATGAAGGTTTTGAAAATGAGTCTTTAATTGATTTTACCATTCGATTTCGTTTAAATTGCTTGAGATTTAAAATTAAAGAAAAATCTTCAGAAGAGGAAATGTTATATTGGTTTGAATATATTTTCTCTCTTCCTCCCATTCATAATCCATGTGAAATTATTTCAAGCCTTGCTCAATCTCCTTCCAATTTCATTAACATAATTGAGAATTGCAATATGGAGGTGCAAACAATTGATGATAAAGTGGCCTCTATTATGTACACTCAATTTCTTCATTTAGTGCATACTTCTTAGAGTATTAATAATGATCAAGATGCACTTTCACATGTCAGCGAATCTCAATCACAAAGATTTAATAATTTTACTATTCAAATGTGAGAAGATAGTAGCAACAATATTGAAGAAAATACCACTTTGAAATCTAAAAATCAATATGCGTTAAATTTAGAAATTCAGAACATAAATCAGCAAGTACAATCAACAATCTAAGTCTCCATTAACACGCAACTTACTGTACAAATTTCTAAATTCTTTTATGACAAGAAAATGTCACTTCAGAACAACAAAGAAACATTCTTCAAGAAAGCACAAGTACAAAAGTGAATGATCTCAAATCTAAAATTTACAATGAGCAGAATGCACGAGAGTTCTTAAATAGAGACACTTTTAAATCCATTGCTTCTGATTCTTATTTTTTCCTTTATCCTAATATTTTTGCTGATTGCAATTTATTTCCTCTTAACATTAATGATATTTCAGAAAATAGAGAAGTTGATCTTGATGAATTTCCCATTAGTTTTTATCAAGATAGAGAATTCTCACATTAATGAACATGTGCTTTATATTTCTTATTGTTTTGATACATTGGATGAGATTGAAGGGAATTCTAATGAATTTCATGAGGTCATTTGTGATAGTTACTTTGACATTGAGGATATTAATTTGTCTCCTTCGCAATTGAATCTTGATGACCAAAGTTGGATCACATGTGAAAATGAAGAACACTCTAATTCAAAGATTATTTCAAATAGTTCTCATTTTGAGACAAATAATCATACTTAGGATTTGAACATTCAAGAAGCCATCCCTATGTATGATTTATATGAAGATCAAGATCTCATTCTTATTCATAGTCATGGATCTCTTTCTAATTCACAAGTTGGTATCAACAATCGTTCTAGTTGCATTATTATGACCAATTCTTCTAAAAAAGAAATTGTTTTAAATAAATCCCAATTGTGTTGTAACAATAATTTAATACTATTGTAAACTACGATTTGATTTTGTTATCTATCCTTCACTTATTGGTTTAAATTTAGATTTGTTTTCTGTTTTTAATTTTATATTTTTAGATACTTTATGCTGGCATATTAAGTAGCTAAATATTGAACACTCAATTGATGTATTGATTGAATGGGAAAATGAAGTTTCACATCATAATTGTAAACATCAAGAACTATTAATCTTCTAATTCCAATTGATGTTCATTTCTTATCAATTACTTCTATCTTATCAAAGTTAATATCAACAAGAGAGTGTGTTTTCACAATATGACCAACAATCTAATTCAGTTAATAATCTTCCATTTTAACTAACAGATTTTCATCCATTTTTCATTGACCCATTTGAAAAATATTGGGAAAGGTTTCCTTCATGAAAGATTGTTAATAGTTTAACACTTGCACATAACACTAATATATTTATGTAGGCCATTGAATCTCAAAGCTCATTTCCACGATCTAGCCTATCATCTTCTCTTTTGAATCCCTTCGAATCATTAATAGAAGTTCATCCGGATTTCTATGATCCAATTGAAATTCACTTGGAAAGGGCATTTCAAGAAAACTTAATTGTAAATAAATTGCTAACAATAAATATACATTCTAATTTCAGATTTAGTTTTCTTAGCTTAATTATATGTGTATTTTTTTTACTAATGTTTGACATGTACATACATGTAGGAATTGAAATTATTACATGGTTACATAAGAAGTATGACTATACCTAGCCATGTTTCCTTCATTTAGTTAGAAATAGAAATAGATTAATTTAGATTAGATTTCTTTTATGTTTACACTTATTTCATTATTTTAGATTTTCAATAAAGCAAGTAATGAATCCTACTTATTCTAGGCATCCCCTTTCGTTTTTGAAAAATGGCTTAAAACATTTTAATCTCTTAGATCGTGCATATTTATGAAAGCACTTGATTGTCTTGTTTTGCTAAAATTCACCACATTGATCATACACATGAAGAAACTCCAAGAATTTGCTACAACTTGACAATTTTTTATTCACAAGTATTTCTAAAAAAAGAGTTTGTTTTCACCACTCTTGTCTCTCGATGTAAATTTGAGGCGGATGCAATATGAAAACTCATTACTTAGAATTTTTAGATCAAATAAGTATATGATATTTAACATGGGAGAAATTGAAGATTCATGAGGTAAAATTTACAGTCGATTTCCTTCCAAGAATGCATTTACAGGTTCAATGTCATCTATTATTATTTTTACTTTTTCAAAGGTTATTTATTATTTATGTTCTATTTATCTTGCAGGTCTTCATTGACTTGATTATGGAGACCTAACATAAGCCAGAAACCAATATTTTTTTAAAATATGCAACATATTCAGGGAAGTATTATTGGTTGTTAATCAAAATTTGAGCATTCTTAATTTTTCTATCATTCATTAAAAACCCCAACAGGCGTTTAAAAACAGTATCAAAAGATTCATATCAAAGCACTCTAATAGCTTAATTTTCATCATTGGAAAAGGCCTAATAAACATATTCCTTTATCCAATATTTTCGATATCTCTTAAAAGGGGTTTTGTTAAAAGGAAAAGTTAACTTGGTCACTTTGTTTTAAATTGAATACTCTAAGAATTTGTTGTCCCTACATAATGCCACATCTGATATCGCATTTCGCATATCGGAATTTTTCAGTTGAGCATATCCCCAATATCTCGAATTGTTGATCTCTGATAGTTGAATTCAACAATATTGTGGTGACCATACAAACCCAAAACTTGATACTACATTTAAATATAACTCTGAAAGATATCGCATCCCTTCATAAATCACAATTTGGGTTGAGGCACATGTTTGAAAGTTCTAATGTCCCAGATATGATATGAAATTAAATCTGTATAATAAAATTATCGGGTTCGTTCTTCATCACATATTGGCATACCAACGATTTTACATCCCTTACTCAAAACTTTTGATCACCAATCTCTTATAAAATCCAAAGTGGTCCCACCAATGAGCCACGTCATCTATTGCATTCTCGCATATCGCAAGAATAATATCGACATTTCATTTTCCTAACTTCTCCAATCTCCAATCTGATTATTCTTTGATATCACAATCACTCCATTGCAATTTCCCATTCCATATGCTCATATCGCAACCTTGCCATTACAACACTTATATCGCAATGCAAAACTCATATGGTGACTTGTCATAAGATCTTACGATGCGATAAACTCTCATTTATGCCTCTCTATCATTACCTTTTAACGGTTATATAACACTCAATCATATATCTACAAAGGTAAATATTACGGCTTGGAAATTATGCATGGAAAAGAAATGTGTGATACAAAACAACCGATAAGGTGTTGTCTTGTATAAAAGGCTTTAAGGCAGTCTTCAGCAGCTATTGTGTTAATTTAGAAATTAATAAGACATTTGGAATATGGTTAAATCATTTTCGATTTCTCTTATATTTGAGTTTTGTTATATCACTCTATATTTAATATACAAAATTCAAGACCTCTCCATCTTCACATTTGTATTACATTGTCTTGGATTTGGTCTTAATTCTGAACAATTTACGAAAATCATGGAGTCGATGTGAAACTTGTAATATTAAGAGAACATTCATCACTGCAATTCATTGAGAAGCATATCTTCATTCTTATTTATGATGGATTTGGTTTATTTTCAATTCCTTGAACACGAAATATTGGTTTCTTAGTTTACTGCTCGCTTTAGTATAAATTTAATCAATGATGATTTTGGGTTAATAAGATTACAGTTAGTTCAAAATTCTTCATGCTTTTAATTCTAATTAAAAGAAGACATTAGCTAGTATTGGAGAAGATGATAACTCTCAGGTAATATTAAATGCAATTCTCCAATGGTAAGTTTGATGTGCCCACTTTCATTTATTTTATTCTAGTTTTAGTTTTGTTTTTAATTGTTGCTGATCTTGAAATCTGTTTTTACATGTCTTCATGAACTTTTCACACCTCTACCATATTAGTGTTTAAATCCATTCTCTTTTTTTCGTATTGCTTTGAGATTCTTGAAAGAAGCAGTAATGATCCTCATTAAATTAGCCAAACTGGAGAGTTTCTGAACCTTTAGTTTGTTTCTTTAAGCATTACTTTTATTAAAAAATGTTTAAGATTCTTTTTGTAGGTTATTCTTCGATATAAGAAAATTTGCAGCAGACAGAGACTTCCCATTTAACATATTATCTATTATCACTATTATTCACCCTCTCCATTTTGAGAGCCTCGTTTCTTATAACTCTGCAAAAAAAAAAAAAAAAAAAAAAAAAAAAACTCAATATATGAAGGAACATACATATGCTTATTTTCTTTTATCTCTTTAGTTGAAACATTAGTTTAAGTAGTCTTGTTGGAGTTTATCTTTTAAATTTGGATTTTTTTCTTTCATTTTTCTATTTCTTCAAATTTATTTTTGTTTTTTGATTCTTTTCTTACTTTAGTTTAAGAATTCTTTTCTTTTTGCTTTCATTTTTTATTTCATTTTGGTGACTCTACCATGGTTTATGTGAAATGCGTTTTCCTCACCCAACAACGATTAACATACATGGGAAATCTCTTAACTCTATCTATTTCAATGAATTTCATTTATCATTAAAAACATATCTTTGTGGAACCATAAAGCCCTCTCGCTTTAAATATTTTTCACGGAGGAACAAACATCCTTACTAAGTGATGGAGTTTATTTTTTCAAGGAAAGAACTGATTTGAGTTCAATACAATGAAACCCTCCCACCCCTCCACATAAAAGCCTTTGACTAATAGTTCTAGGGAAAGAATTTGGAGTAAACATTATGAAAGTATTATGTCCATTAAACATAAATGTCTATTACCATCCCATATCTTTCACTAAAAAACATCATAAAATAAAAGATTGCAAATGTGCTCATCAAAAGAGTGATTGGAAGAGGAAGCATGGGAAATACGAGTAAACACGTGAGCGCTATGGACGCTCGCTAGCAGCGGGACTGGGTTTGTATGGCATAAAAGATAACTTCGTTGGGGTATTGTTCAATGTCACTTGTAGCGAAGTGATGTCAGAGATAATCATAAAATGGATATATGCTTTATCAAAAACTCATATCTCTACCTTCTTCTATTATTATATGAGGTAGTTTCAAAACAAATTCTCCCAAATTTGGATTCATGACTTCTACTAGAATTTGTTTTGAGTACTTATATTTACTTAATCTATTTATCTAGGACCTATGGAAATGTTTTATTGTTAGATGATTTCTTGAACTCCATTATTTCTAAACTTTGGGTAAATTAAAGTTGATTATCTTTAACCAGAGATAACTGGTTCTTCCCAGTGCGTCACCATTATTTTAGGGAAAACCCAACAACCCCATTTTTAACTTATTGACTCGAATAATGGGGACTCTTTCCATTAATTTTTGCATATTTTATAATTTTCATTTTAGTTAATCGTCTTACACTTTTTGCTATTTTTTTCATTTAATCATATTTTTATTTTGATTGTTTCATTGAATTCGAATTTTCACAAGCTTTCCATCGATACATGTTTTGCCTAATTTAGTTAACCAGTTTGTAAATAACACCCCTTTGAAGTTTGATAATTTTCTCGCCTCGACTAAAAATTGTAAATAAATGTATGATATTTCAATTTTTGCAATTAAAATAGTCATTCATTGTAAATATTAACTTTTAATGAATTTTTATTAAATTTTTTCATTTTTTTCACTAATGGTCCTACAAAATGACTCATCTAAGTTGTACAATAAATGAAAACACGTTTCGGGATCTTGGTAATTTACTCCATTTTGTTATTTTAAAATAATTTTCCAAACCCAAAACGCAAAATTGTTATGTGGTTGTAGTCCAATTTGTAGGGTGGTTAATTCACGTGGCCCCACTTCTCATCAAATCCTCCCTTCCAAAATCCCGAAATTAAAAATACGAAAATAAAATTTACAATGTGGTATTGCGATTGTGATACATTGCATATCAGATATTGCAAAAAAACATACTTATTAAACTACACATTTAAAAAAAAAAAGGATTTGTGATTTGCGATGTGAATTGATTTATATGAGCTGTTAAGTTTTGTAACATAAGATGAATCCTCCTTATTCCTTCGTGACCTCACCCTGACGTCACTCCTCCCACCTTCCACGCTCCCACTCCATTAACTCTCACCCTTCAGTACTTATAACTCCATGCTCTCACATCTCCTCACCTCTATTATCACTTATATATTTAACTTAATGTTGGATTAATATAATTTTGGTGTATGGTTAATTCTAATGGTTTGGTTTTATATTATAATATATATATATATTATAATTATAATTATAATTTAATTTAATTATAATTATATTATAATATTAATATAATTATATATTTTAATTGATTTTTAAATCATATTTTTAAATTAAGTTTTGTTAATAATTAATTTATAAAGTTTAGTAATGTAGATGAAATTAATTAGAATTAAATTAATTAATAACTGTTGTCTAAATTAGAATTACATTTTAATTAAAAATGATAGAAATTCCAGAATTCTGACAATTTTAATATACCAACTGTGGAAGCTCATAAATGGAATTCTACTTGGCCAAATAAGGCCCATGACAGCTCATTGGAAAGATAACATTATGGAGAATACTTCTGAAGTAGTTTCACTTCCATGTTTGATCATTTATTGCGTATAAAATCCAACAGAATATCAAGCTCCAAATTGTTTAACAAAACTAATTTCTGAGTTTAATTTTTTGCATTTTCATTTGCCCACAACTTCTTCTGAGTATGAATCCATTCACCTATGTTGTGCTTGTCCAATTAAATCTTCAAAGACATCAATATAAAGCTTAGTCTTCTTTTCTTTTAATTATGTAATTAAGTTTTGATTGGATTTGTTTTAATTCCAGATTTGGCATTTTGATTTTATTTTTTCATTTTAATTTAGTTTTGATTTTTTTTCGCAGGAAAACAATTGAAGCGATGAGGAGAAGAATATCTCAATCAATGATAATTCTCTAGAAATAGAAGAATGGAATTTTGGGCCAATGAATATTAATGGAGCAAATTTATTCTTCAACAAAACTTTTTGATGAGAATTCTTTTGTAAATATTATATATAAAAAATTGTAGAATGTATTAAGAGCTTCTCTCTTCTACAATTCTGGAATTCTAAAAGCACTACTATAATAGGGATTTAGAGTTTTATGTGAGAGGAGAGAAAATCTCATATCTGGGGATTATTGAGGATTTTTCTTTTGCATTCTGAATTATGTATGATGGGCAGAGTTTGCACTACTAAAGTTCTTGTTGTAACAACAAATTTCAAATATTGTAGAGAAATTTTGGATACCCGAGGTAGAGAAATGGATTCAATAAATTGGTATTTATAATACTATTTTTTTAAATACTAGTTTCATTGTATGATGGCAAGAATGTGTCATTTTATTCATATTTGTGCACTATTGTCCGTATGAGTAATCTATCTCAATCATATGTTATTATTTATCTATGATCTTATGTCTTGAATTCTGATTTCTGAGTAGCAATTTACTCAGAAATTTGTCTTTTAATATTGATTTAACAAATAATGATATGTTGTAAACTATTTCCTCATATTATTGTTTAATTATTTGAGTTATTGATTTAACAATCAATATGATTTTGTGAACTACTTCCTAAATGTTGTTGGTTGATTATTTCAGTTAAGAGGTATCTGAATAGAATGTGTTTTTGTATTCATAATGTCAATTAATTGAGATACGTTGTTATCCTGATATTTGTTATAAGGTAGAAATATTTAAATCCCAATTATTTAAATATCTTTCTCTCGATTGGGTTAGATCTATATCTTCCTAAATGATATAGGATTATGATATAGTACCTTTTACTTTCATTTTAGAATAATTTTTCATTTAGATTAATTCTACATTCCTAAAATTCCTCTTCACAAAGATGAAAACTTTAGTTGTGGCTTCGCTTAAGAGACTTTTTTGTTTGATCAACAAGAGAGCTGATTTTATGTCTCTTCTCCATTGGTGGATGAAAGTCATATTTTAAGTCATTTGGAGATTGAGAGAAGGAAATTGGACTTAGTTAAATGAGTTGGAACCACCATTCCAAACAAAAAAGGATCTGCTTTAAGGTGTGGACTGGGTGGTCATCCCCAATGTTGTTGCAGTGAATTTCGAGGCTTCAATAAGTTTATAATCATCGTCAACCATGGTCAAATATGATCCAATGTCATACGTGACAAAGATTGTTTCAATATGAAAATCAACCATTGTCAACCATGATCTAACATCACATTATGACAAAAATTGTCTCAATATGAAAATCAACCATCACTACTATAGAAAGGGCACTTTAAAGATATTTTTTAAGACAAAAGAATTCTCTTGTCTTAAAAAGTCACTTTTTATTTTAGTTATTTTACATTAAAATTTAATATTAATTGAATTGTCTTAAATATAAAATTTAAGACAAAAAGAGTTCGAAACAAAAATATTTTAAGACAAAACTTTATATCTAAGACAAAAAGTAGTTTGAGACAAAAATATTTTAAGATGAAACTTTATATTTAAGACAAAATACAATTTGAGACAACAATATTTTAAGACGAAACTTTATATTTAAGACAAAAATATTTTAAGACAAAACTTTATATTTAAGACAAAAACAGTTTAAGACAAAACTATTTTAAGACAAAAATAGTTTGAGACAAAAATATTTTAAGGCAAAACTTTATATTTAAGACAATGACCACTTGTGACAATGGAAATTAAGACGAAAGCCATTTAAAACAGTTAACAATTAAGAAAAAACCATATAATTTAAGAAAATATTATCTAACACCTGCCAAATTGATGATGACCATGTGCCTTACGTCTGGCATACATGCAAGCTACTAATGTCTCACATCTATATCAAGGTTTCTTTTTAACTTACCATTCACGCTATCTTATATAAATAAAGTGATTTGTTGGGCTCTTCATTTTGTGAGGGTAGCCAACTCAGAAGAACGTGACAACTTTTCATGACATGATTTCATGAACATCAATTCCTTTTTTGTCCCTTCGATATCCGCTGATATGACCAGAGACAACTAGTCTATCGCTACATTTAGAAAGTTTGCACAAAGATTCCATGAGTAGATAAAGGATAATTATATTTTGTTACTTTTGAAAATAGATATTCAAACCACATGAAATTTAATCATATCAATTTCTTTCTTTAATATTATTTTTTTTCTCATTAATCATTTTTAATTAAATATAAAATTAGAATATGCTAATCATTTTATTTCTTTTAATTTAATTAGAAAATTAAATTATAACATTTTTGAAATTTAGATATTTTTATTAATTTAATTTTTATTATATATATATATATATATAAATTATATATATATATATATATATATATATATATAGATATATATATGAAAATTACATAAAATAATAAATTAAAGATAACTTACTTTCAAAACAATTAAAATATACATACCACATTCTAAAAATATAATAAATAAATAAATAGATTAAAATTGTTATTTTTTGGTTGGCCTAATTTACAAGGATTTGAACTTTCAATCTCATGTTTTTACAGAATACATCATAACAAGGTGATTCTGAAACACTCTATGAGCTAATTTTATTTTATTTTTAAATATATGAAAATATTTAAATTACTTCACACTAAAACTTTGATATAAATTTGCAAGAAATTAGATACAATATAATACTAATAAGAATAATAAGAATAATTTCAAAATTATACATAAAGAAATAATAAAAATACAAATTAAAGAAATAAGTATTTTAATTTTAATTTTAATGGTTTTTTGAAACCTCTCTCTTCGTTGACACTATCATAGGTTAAACCAACTCCACTCCCCTCCTAACCATAAAAATAATATTAAGCATTAGGAAGAAATAATATGTTTATAACATAACAACATGACTTTATATTAAGTATAATTAAGATTCAATTGAGTATACATTATCAATAAGCTAATATCATAGGCATAAAAATCTAGAATCAAAATATTAGTATAAAATACTTTAAAACTTCCCTTCTACAAACATAAACTATTGAGATTGTAATTTGGTTAGAATAAAATAAATTAGATTAAAAAACACTATTTTAAAGAAACTTATTACAATAATTTGGAGATTCAATGTAGAATACCTTAGCAATAAGCCAAAAACATAAACTTAAATAATTCTAAAATCAAAATATTAAAGCAATATATTAAACACTTCCTATAAACAAAAACTATTGAAATTTAATTATAATATAATTAGAAATAAAAAAATTCAATTTATTAAAAAATCCTAACTTATTAGGAATATAATTAATAACATTATAAAGAAAAACTATTGAAATTCAATTAAAACATAATTAAAATTAAAAATGCAATTTATTATAAAATCCAAACTTATTACAATAAACATAAAGGTAGGAACATAATTAATAGCATCATGAATCATATTTTTTTTTTAATCAACTAAGAGTAGGACCTTCTATTAAGCTAGCCAATAATACATAATTTACATGAAGCTGCACCCGATCTGCGAGAGTTCCACAGTCAGCAGGGCAAGCAGAAACTGAACCATGCACCCAAACCCAAGAGAAGCCAAAAGGAACCTTGAACTCCTTCAAAGACGAGTCCACCGAACCGAGGCCCACCAAAAGCCACAAGTGTCCCACCGAGGGTCCACAAGAGAACCCACAACAAACCACCCAAAAAACTAACTTATGGACTCAACAAAAACTAATGGCTTAGCACTCTAAACCTTTTCGGGTCCGAAACATTCGAACAACTTGCATGAACAGATCACCACCGTTGGCTACTCAACTTAGATCCAACGACCTTTGTGGATATCGGGCGGACGAGAAACGCGAGGGTTAACCACTCAATGAGGGCGGTTTTCTCTCACCTCTCGCTGCAACGTGTGACACGAAGAGTGGAATCGGGGGCCAACTTAAAAAAACCAGAAAGCATTCGGGCCCCGCCCGATATACCACTTGTGGTTTTGAATCAGTTGTTTTGTGGAAAAGAAATTACGCTCTGTCGCCAAGTGAAGACCATCAGACTAGTCCCATGGGCAATTTCTGAGCCTTCCTGCTAGATTCTCCATCAAGCACCATCTAAGAAAAATGAAAATGGGCAACCAAAGGTGTGGTGCTACTCGAGTAAGGACTTTCACCATCCAACCGAAAGTAATCAGAGCTTTGGAAAGCAGCCAAAACCAAAATTGATCAGACGGTTTAGGGTTCTCCATCCTCCTGCCTATCTCCTGAATCCCTTCGATCTATCCTATTCATCCATAGTTCCATATCTTTGGTCGCCTGACAGAGACAGCCCTCCCACAGCTTACTTGTAGGTAACGAATCCCAAGCATACCCAAAACCCCTGTCATTATTGGTGACTCCTTTGTTCGCCAACCAATCCGCTAGCATGTTTTCTTTCCTTTTCACATGGACAAAACTGACAATTTTAAGGGTTTGTAGGTGGGAGTGGATATGGTGAAAGACCTGTAGGAGCTTCCAATGATTCGACACTTTATCTGGAAAAGTTCCATTGCATATTTTATTAGCCACTCTAATGATCAATTCCGAATCTGCTTCAATGATAACATTATGTGAATTTGAATCCACCAAGATTTCCAAGCATTGCTTTAATACCATGAGCTCAGCCATGTTATTAGTGGCCTTCCCCAAGTGGCCATGGAAGATTTTCTTTATTTTCCCCTGATCATCTCTTATGGCACCCCCAAAGTCAGCTAATCCTGGGTTGCCCTTAGAAGCTCCATCGATATTAACCTTGAAGAAACCATAAGGAGGGGGCTTCCAAATGCTGGCACCTATATTTATTAGGCTCACTCCCTTTATTATTCCTTAGGGAATTATGGACTGGAGACCCAAAAGAAGTATAATATTCTCCTCCTGAGGCAGAGGAGGATCCTTAGGAAGTGTCCTCAATAAGCTTCTTACTATTTCTTTAAGTTTCCTTAGAATTTGATCAATTATGTGTTGGGGCTCACTTGTTTTGTCACTGAAGATCTGACTGTTGTGCTCTTTCCAAACATTACAAATGACAAAGCTTGGAACCAGAATCCAGGCTTTATTAATAATCTCATTCCCTGAGAAGTTCTTCCTCCAGTTCTTCAAAGTGCTAGATATGCTGAGACTATCCCTATCATTTTGTCTGAAGATTGAGGCCACCTAGTCCCACACCCTAGATGTGAAAGGGTAGAGGTTGAGAAGGTGTTCAATCGTCTCCTCACGTGAACCAGAGAGGTGAAATTTGGAAGGACCAATGAAGCCTTTCTTTAGGAGATTCTCCCAGGTTAAGATCTTCCTTTAATGCACTAGCCAGATGAATAACTTTATTTTCATCTAGTGGGGGTTTTGCCATAGTTTCTTCTAGACTTGATCAGTATTCACAAAGTTAAATCTTGTAACATCTTGTTTAGCCTCTCTGAGGTTAAAGTTACCTTCGTTATTCTTTCCCCATCTTAATTGGTCAGGTGAGGATGAAACTAGAATCCTTCTATGCTCTAGGTCCTAAATGAGAGCATCTGCCTTGGCCTTCAAAGGACTCTCATCATTGTAACTTAGATCCTTCCATTTCCTCCATTTTTCATTATTCCTTCCCCAGTCCCAGAAATATTTTACCAAAAGAAAACCTTTGCTATATGTGTCACTCTTGAGAGCTGATAATTCATCCCTATATAGGTTGGGTTCTCGCTCCCAGTTGTCCTCCCAAAATCAAGCAAGGTCCCCTGGTCTGATTTCCAAGAAATAGTGTTGTTGAACAACGCTTTTATTTTCCCAAGAAAGGTTCCAAATATGGGAGAACCTGATTTGACCTAACATTCTAATATGATCCTTCTCCTACCAATACTTGGCATACTTTTGTTTCCAAAGCTTAGCCCAGAGGGCATTAGACTACTTGATCCATCTCGACCAAATCTTAACTCCCAAAACTTTGTTGAGAGTCTCAAGATCATGCAGCCCCAAGCCACCATGGCTTTTGGGCTTGTAGAGCTTGTCCCAGGCTACTAAAACCCACTTATTTTTATCTTCCCCTTGGCCCCACAAAAAGTCCCTTTGTATGCTCCTTATCTGCTGCTTAATGCCTTGAGGAGTAGGAAGAGATAAAAACATGAAAATGGGAATGACCTGCAAGGCAACCTGTGTGAGCACAAGGTGCCTTGCCAAATTTAATGATCTACAGGTCCATTTTTTGACCTTGTCCTAAAGTTTATTTAATTTTCGCTCCCCCACTTTCTTGCTTAGAGGTTTTTCAATAAGAGGAATGCCAAGATATTTGGAAGGTAATTGTTCCCTTTGAAAACCAAGAATTCTGGTAATGTTTTTCTGAATAGCAATATTAGTGTTAAAGAAAAAGACTTTGGCCTCATTGAGGCTTACCTCTATACCTACTACCATAGCAAAGTCATTTAAGATGTTTTTGATTTCTTTGACTTCCCTGACTGTGGATATGCCCTGCAACATTGTATCATCCACAAATTGTTGATGAGTGTTTGCCACTCCATTCAAGGTGAGCTTGATACCCTGGATTCAACCTTCAGCATTTTCCATTTTGATTGCCCTACCTAGCCCTTCAATCATGAGGATGAAGAGGAAAGGTGAGAGTGGATCTCCTTGTTTGAGTGCTCTCGAGCGTGTGAAGGTTCTTGATGGAGCTCCATTAAGCAGTATGGAAAAACTGGTTGTGGTGACTAGTGCCATAACCCATCTTATCCAATTTTGTTCAAAGCCATAGGCTTTTAGAATTGCTCTTATGTAAGACAAGCTTAGTTTGTCATAGGCTTTCGCTAGGTCCAACTAAATGATCATACCAACTTGTTTGTTGCTTTTGAGAGAGTGTAGCACCTCATGCGCTTGGATGATATTGTTGAGGATTTGTCTTCCTTCCACATAGCCTGTTTTCTCTTCTGAGATGAGAGAAGGTAGAAGGGGCTTGAGTCTATTGGCTATCACTTTAGAAATCATTTTATACACCACATTACATAAGGCTATGGGTTGAAAACCATCCGGAGTCATGGAATTTTCCTGCTTAGGGATTAGAGCTATGAAGGAAGCATTAAGATCCTTTAGAACCTTTTTTGATTTTCTCGAGTCTTCCACAACCTCGAGGATATCCTATTTGAATGTTACCAGTAGGCTTTAAGGAAGCCTACATTGAATCCATCCAGGCCTGGTGCTTTTCCACTTTTCATTTCATTAATCCCTTCACTGACCTCCTCTTCCAATACTGGCATGTTAAGATTGTGGTTGTCCTCTCTGGTAACCAGCTTAGGGATATACTAGGTGAAATGGTCAATGAACCTGCATCTATCCTCAATTGGCTCCTTTGCAATATTGAAGAAGTGTTGTAAAAGGGTCGATTCCATATCATTGTGAGAGACAAGCTCAATGGCCTGAGAATCTTTGATCTTTATTATTCTGTTGTGTGCCCTGTGAGCCATAGTGGATTTATGAAAGAACTTTGTATTTCTTTCTCCCTTTTTAATCCATTGTATCCTAGATTTCTGCCTCCAGAAAATTTCCTCTTGTAAGCATCGATCCTCCCATTCTTCTTGCAAAGAGTCAGTTAGTTTTTGCCTCTCTTTGGTGAAGCCCTCTATGATGTTGATCTAATTGATTTCCTGGAGCTTCTGCTTAGTTTCTCTTTTGGCCTTGAAGATATCGCCAAATTCCTTTTTGTTCCAAGATTTAAGTTTGGATTTGATGTGTTTAAGTTTCTGCTGGAGTATGAACATTTTAGTGCCCTGAATGTTCAACTCCTCTCTTCACCATTTATCAATGTTACTAGTGAATTTAGGGTGTGAAATCCAGGCATTTTCGAACATGAAAGGTCTATTTCTCGGAGTGCCCATAAAGGTAGCTTCCAGCTATACTGGCCAGTGATCCGAACCTCTAAAGGGAAGAATGGAAGCTATCATGGTGGGTCCTATGAGGAGGAGGTAATCTGAAACAATAAATCTATCAAGTTTGGAAGCCACTTGACAAACCCCTCCCCTTTTATTGTTCCCGTTAGAGTCGGTCTGTTCAACCCTCCGTGAGAGATCAAAACCTCTTTTTTCGCATTTCATTTTTAGGAGTCCCGCCCAGTCATCTGCATTCCATGAAGCGCATGGATCATCTAATGAGAGCGGTTTTCCTCATGTCCCTCATGTCATTTACCTGTTGGTCCATGTCTTAAAAAGGCATATACAGTCTTCTTTTCATTAGAATTTGCAAAATGTTCTCTTTAAGGTTTCATGGTTTAGGTCAAGGTTCCTTTAGGGTTTCATCAATAAATGTGTCAAAGTGTCCAATAATCACCAACAAGCATGAGGAGGTTTCCTTATCAATAATTTCATCACCAAGTGTTCGAAATTGTGTTTTTCCTTAAAACTCTGTTTTGAGGAAAAACAGAGTATTTAGTTTTTATTGTGTAAAAATCATGTAATTTTTGTTTTTCTCATTGTAAATTTCTTCATCTGCACCCTAGTTTCTTTCCTTAGCCTAAGAAGCTCCAACACCTACAAAAAACAAGCAAAGTTCAGCTCATTTAGTTCATTAGCAAAGCCAAAAGGTGAAAAAGTCCAAAAAACAAAGTTTGAAATCAAGTCATTTTGAAAACATTGTAAAAGTGGGTTTCATGAGCCAAAATCTTAAAAGCTCTTGGTCTATAAGCTATTCCTTCATGTCATAAGCTCATTTGCAAAAGAGAAGAAAGATAGAGAAAATTTGATGAGCAAGTGAGAAATTGGGTGAATTTGGACGAAAATCGGCCGGCGCAACGCACTGAGCAAGAGGCGCGACGCACTGGTGAGGCGCGGTGCACTGGGCGTGAATACGCAGTGTTATTTTGCACAAGCGCGACGCACTGGGGAGGCACAGTGCATCGGGCGCACTACGTGGCGCACACAGCTAAAGGCCTGAAACTGCTAACAATTGCTCCAAATTGCCAATAACTCACATGGATTTTCCAGCTAGAGTCTTCATCTTTGTGTTTCATCCAAGTTTGTGCTAGGGTATGGTGGCTGATGGATGGTAATGGTTAAAACAAAAACATCAAACCCTACCTTTTAAAATACATAAAAGAAACTTACTTCTAGGGTTTCAAATCACTGTTTTGTCACCAAGCTTCTTCCCTCATCTCATTTGTCTTTTGATTTCATCATTCCCTAAGTTTGCCTATCACCCTAAGTTCATTAAATCACCTACCCCAAATCCCCTTTCCCAAATTTCCTAATGTAAAATCCCCAAACTTTAAACCTATACAAAAACTCCTAACCCTATACAAAATTCTCATAACATCCCATACATCCCTAACTAAGTCTACCCAACATTCCCAAATTTCCCACTAGTTTTCCCCTCTCCTAACAGTCCCTTGTTTCATTGTTTTCCCCTTGGTGACAAAGGTCAAGCACATCACCAAAAGACAGTCCAACACAATTTTCATACATCAGCACCTGTTTCTTCAAGACAATTTGTCTATCAGCAGTTATGGCATCCGATCATTCATCTCATTATGAAGTGGAAACCCAAAGTGACTCACCCATGGAGGAACATGCACCTCGAAGGCCTCATAGAGGTGGCAGACATATCAGAGAAGAACCAACCACCCTTATTGAATTGTAGGCCTGCCCTCTTGCCGTCTCTTGTTTCCAGCATCAGCCATGTTATGAGTTCTGTGAGAAAGTTGCTAATACTCAATTTCATCATGAGTTTCTTCAACCGTTTGTACTGCATTTACCTGGTGATTAGGCCACTTTAGCTGGTGTCACCTTCACACTTACACCAGAATCCATGTCAATAGCAACCGACATACCTAGCATTGGAGAACCATGGAAAAAGAGGCAGAAAATTGACCGGCAGCACTATGAACTGTACATCAAGCCCCGCTTTTTGAGATAGCTCAAGAGAGTGTTTCCATTTCGGTACCTTAAAGATGAATATGTGCCTTTAATGAAATTGATCATGAAGTATTTCAGCTGTGAGGGCCGGTTCTCCTGCTTGTATGCTTATCACATTAGACTGCTGATGCATTTTACCCGAGTATGGATGATGAACATCCCTTACTTCATGTGCCTAAACATAGAGAGGATGACCACCCTTGTGCAACACAAGAACCCTCAGTAGCAGTTTAACAATATTTACCATTTTTCTCTCATCAAAATTATGGTGGTTCATCAGCTTGGATTACCGGGCATTACTTGGGATGAATTCATCTCTCGTGAGTTTTTCAGAGCTTCACAGGGACCTTCAGAGGCTGGGCATGAGACAGGTGGATCCCCCTATCATCATGAAGGCTATGAGACTCACATTGCAACTATGCCAGTTTTCATTACTTATCAGAAGGGCATGAGACAGTTATTTGCAGCAGCAAAGTGAGTGTTATCTCCACCTAGGGTGGAAGGGACCTCGCTTCAGACATCGACACCATTGGTACAGGACAAAGGAAAGAGGCCAATGCAGGATGAGGGGCCTTCAGGTGAGCGGGACTTTATTCTTGTTCAAGATGACGATACAGACATGGGCCCACAAAGTGAAAATCTTAGAGAGATCACCCAGGACTAGTAGACAGAGATCAAAGCCTTGTCCCTCAACTTGGAGAGGGCTAAGTGGACTATGAAATACTTGGAGCAGAGAAATAAGTAGCTTGAAGAACAACAAGTGATTATGGAGTTATAAAACATCAGGGAGAATCGCTAAGTTGCCCAAAGGAGGAGGATTGAATTCACTTCATTGGGGCAAGAGATTAATGATGATCGGGAGTCTTGGCTCGAGAGAGTCAACATCCACTTAGAAAGACTGTTGGACAAGGCGATAGGGACAAAGCATTGCTGAGATACATGGCTTTCCACTACATGGCACGGAACAAGGTTTGCAAGGCACGAATAAGGAATTTAAAGGCAAAACTAAGGAAGGCATCAAAAAGGCAAAAGAAGCAAAAAGAGCATGATCGACTCCGGATATTAGCTGAGGCATCCTTGGCCCATCATAGCTCTTGATAGAGAAGGTCTAGCCCAAATTTCAATAAATTTGGAGCATTTTTTGCATTTTGAAAATATTTTGCACTAAAAAACAAAGTTTTCCTCCCTATGCGTCGCGCCACGTGGCACTCGCTTTTGCTAGAGGGATCCAAATCCAAAAAAAATTACATATCTAGATTTTTCATGATAAATTATGTTTGCCTACCTATGGCCAAGAAATTTGGGCAGGTTTTGTGTCCTAAAAAGGTCAAAAAACACTCAAAAATGACCTCACTGCCCCTATTTTGACACACAGGAAGAAGTCTTGGGAGATTGGATATTTGGAGGGGAAAATGGACACCAAATCTAGAAATTCCACTTGAGTTGGAAAGTATACAAGTGGGGATTTCCAACGAGCTATCATGAGCTCAATTTGGACTTCAGGAAGGGCCTCAAAATTAGGGCCAAAGTTGTGTTATGCATAGAGAATCAGGGGTGACGCATAGAGAATTTTGGCCTATTTTTCACTCTTCAGCTCAGCAATTCGCCCAATTTTGATTAGTTTCACTTTTTCATGTAACTCTTGATCTACCATGATGTAATTTGGTACATATTTACTTGTTCTAGAGGATACATTCACTAAAAAGTGAAAATTGAATGAATGAATCAGTTTCCTTCCATATAGAGGCAAGTTGTTTGATTGCCTAGATTTCAGTGCCTAGTTTAGAATTGGTTGAAACAACTTCTAGAATGATGAGCTCGACCCCTAGAGGCATGGGAATGGGTTAGGATGGTATATATCATGTATTTTCTGAGTCATTTTCAGGGTTGGACACTTGGGATTTCTTGGAACTTCATTGTACATTTGATTTCTGCATTTTTGGCAAAGGAAAGACTAGGGTTTTGTAGCACTTGTTGGGATCCCTGTGGCTCTGTGTTTTGATGGTGTTTTTCTTCATGCAATTGTAAGTTCATTGATGTTTATTATGTCATTTCCCTTCTCTTTGCTTCTGAAATTAAACAAATTGAGTGACAAAGGTAGAATTCATGAGTTTGTTGTGCTCTACCTTTTAGTTTTGTTTAATTTTCAATGTTTTCTTCAGTTTGAAGAGGATTCTTGATAGCCTCTTGCCCTCTTCAGCTCCTCAGTAGTCTTTTCTATCCATTTAATTTAATCTAAAGCATCAAAACTACTGCCTACCTTGCCCCAACCTGAACTCTGCAAAAATTGGGCCTCATCCCCAGACCCAAATTTGCCTTTCCCATTTTCCAACTCAAAACCCCCAAAAAATCAAATCAAATCCTTCCACTTCATACCTAACCTAATATTAGTTGTTAAATTGGTCATCTCAAGCCCCATCTGATTATCTTTTGTAGAGATTGACCTAGAGAGAGCCGTCTCCTGTCCTCGTAGGGCTAGCTACGAGGTTGAGCGTGGTTTGATGTGGACCTAGAAGCTTACCTTTTTAGCCTAAGGTAAATCTAGGCTATAATAGTTCCATGTGAAGGTTCCATTTATTGTTTCAGTGTCCACTAGTCCCATGTTCATAATGAAATTTTGGAAGGCTATGGAGTCTCTGCCTAGTTGTCTAGTGCCTCCTTTTTTCTCTGAAAGAGGTCTTATCATATTGAAATCTCCTGCAATGATCCAAGGCATATTGGGATGTATTGCTCTTAGATCCTCCAGGGAGGTGAGAACCTTGAGTTTATCTAATTGCTTTTGAGGTCCATAAACATTTGTAATCATATATATCTCCTTATCACCTACAGGTTGACATACCAAAGACAGATGAAGCATCCAGGATTCCAAATTTTTGTGGATCCCATAGCATGAGAATCCACCCCGCCGAGTTATTTGCCTTAACCTCTAGATACTCATACTTTATTAACCACTTATTATGATTTTTTCTTATTTTATCCGTCGAACATTTTGTCTCCTAAATACAAACTATATTTGGTTTTTCTTCTTTCATTCTGTTACTTATATTCCTTTGTTTCCTTATATTCCCTATACCTCTAATATTCTAGGTTGTGAGCTTCATTAAGAAAGGTTAGTAAAGGAATAGATGGTCAAATCTTTCATCTTACCTGAGTTGATCAATGGTTTTCCACATTCGTTTAGCATCTCATTCTGTCTTTTTCTTCCTCTTTTCTTGTCAAGTTCTTTGGAGATTGCGCCTGTGAATTATCCATCATTTTGACCCCACTTGGCTCCTGGATTTCATGGCTTCTTTTGACTCTAGTTCCCTTCAATTGTGACCTACATAGAAAGAGTTCTTGTACTCTGTCATAGTATTCTTTTGGCAGGGAGTCCACTCCTATGTTATTTCCTTGTTCCAGAAATTTCTCTAGATCTAGATTTTCCCTATCTAGAATCACTTGTAGTTCATGGTCCTCTGTTCGTGCTTCACTTGGAGTAATCTCATGGTCCCTACTGATCTTCATGCATCTTAGTAGATCATCCTTTTGCTGGTTTTTTACTATGATATCCTCCATTTTAGCCTCCTTATCCTGCTCCTTGATTACGTTCTCCACATCCTGGACTGTCTCCTTGTTCTCCTATGCTTCCTCTAGGATGTTAAAACTGTTGTGTCTTATGTGTCTGTCCTCATTGATCTTCTTGTGTGGTCATTTACCCCCTTTCCCTTTGTCCCCAACCTTTGTGAAACCCTCGTGATCTCTATCCAAATTAGTTTTCCCATTGCCTTCCATATTTATTGTTGGGCAGTCTCTGAATAGATGCCCATGTTCATGACATTTGCGGCACCTAAATGGTATGTGCTCATAGTCCACAATCTGCACCCATTCTTCATCATATACCTCTAAAATTATTTCTTCTGGAAGGGCTCCAAATAGGTCCATTTCCACACATATTCAAGCAAAGGAGGTATATTTTCCTTTCAGGGTTGCCTCTGAGATCTTTAGAAAATGCCCCAGCTTTTTGCCTATGCTTTTCAAAGATTATGGTAGCCAATAATCCAGAGGAAGGGAGTATAGTCTAATCCAAACCGGTACTGATGTGAATGTTTCACGTTCCAGGACAAAGTTCATCATCCATGGCCACATATAGAGTCCTGCCGCAGCATAGAAATAAGGCCCCCCTTTGAACACTCTGTCTTTGTCCTCTAGGCTTGTGAACACCACCGTTAAGAAGCCCTTAGAACCTAGATGTAAATGTATTTCTCCCTTTCTCTTCCAATGGCTCCTTATCCAAACATGTAACACCCTCTCTGTCGGCCATAACCCCATGAACTTGCATACGATTGCATGTTCTGTCATATGATCACTATGCGCTTGTATCATTGGATCACTCAATATGACCCAGGGAATAATGCTCGACTTGGGTTTACAGACTCCCATAGTCCTTATGGAAGTCGTTTTTTCACTACTGCCTCCATTCTCCTTTTCTTTACTTGTTTCCAGTTGATCCCCTTCCTGATCCTGAAGTTTGTTTCTTCCAAATGTTCCCTTGCCTCTTGGTTCTGAAACCTTCTCCAATGGTTTTTTGAAATGCTTCCTTCCCGCATCCTTACTTCCCTCTGTGACTACCTAACTGTAGGAGGGAGCGGTGCTCCCCCTTGAACGTCCTGCCATGGTACCCTAAGTCAAAACCCTAGTGTCAACTCCAACCCTAGCTCAAGTTGCAGACCACATGTAACCAGCCAAGAAGCACCTCTAAAGAGTCATGCTTCATAGTTCGCATCATGAATCATATTATTAAAGTATATTATAACCAATATAAAATATAAAAATAAATAATACAATATTGCATTAAAATCATTAACAAAACAAAGTAAGCATTCTAGAGAGATTTATAAATTATAATAATTAAATAATTTATTAAAAGCAAGATAGTAATAAAGAATTGAAATAAAAAATGAATCTTGAGCTAGTCGGCTTCCCAACTTAACAGCAAACCTGATCATATTTCTAACTCCCATTCCTCTTCTTTGTAAATTAGTCGTGAGGATGACTCTTGTTCTAGACTTGAAACGTAGACAACTTCAAAATGAAGACTGTGGAATATCTGAATTCATAATCTCACAAATTCATCTATTAATTTATTAATTTAGGTATTACAATTTTGGTAAAGATTTTCATCTATTAATTAGAAAACCATGAATGCATTATTAAGAAACCAAGTATTGTTAGTAATTGCTATAATTTCAAACTAGGAAATAAGAACTATGTGATTTATCTTCCTCACTTAGTAGAGATATATATAAATAAATTATGAAGCATGTTGAAAGAGTACCTCTAGCATAAACTTTAATTTAACCTAAAAATCCATTTTCATGCCCCTATAGTCACCCACATCAGAGGTTCACTTAGCGCAACCACATGATCCATCACTATAGGTTTGTGGTGCATCATCACTAATTTCACTCATTGATTTTCTCAATCTGAAACTAGATGATTCCATACTACACCTCACTTTTTATTTTTAACGATTATTAAAATTCATAAGTTTAACACTTATTGAAGTATGTAGATAATCATTCCATATAATTATGCCTTAACATAACCAATATGAAAATGATATGAACGAAAGTAGTCTAAGAGAATCAACAACCCAACTATCCTAACAGTTGCCAAATATTCAATTGTGTTACAACCAAGTGAAATCTAGTCTCATATAGAAATCAAAAAATTATAAGAGCATACAATTCCCATCTTATGGGAAAATCCTGGTAGATCAACCCCAAAGGGAATCACATTTCCTTGGTGAGACTAGCATGGCCTAACCCCAAGGGCATCGAGGAGAATTGACCCCATGACCTCTCGATCGGCGAGGCAATTAACAACGGGGACTCAACCGTTGAGCTAACCGTCGGGGCTATAAGAGCATACAATTAATATAAACCTATCCCCAAATTTCCTATTTGATTTACTATAATCAATCACAACTTTGTCATAGATATAAAATGTTTCACTTGATAGAAATAGTAAGTACTCTCATATGCATGCAATGTATGCAGAATTAAGTGAAGAAAATCAAGTTAAGCCTAATATTAGAAGTCAAGTGAGTCAGAGATAAAAATGTAATGCCTTGTCAAGAAAATTTAAGTTAAGGAAAAGAAAAATGCCGATTTATGTTAAAGTGAAGTTAGAAAATTTTAGTTAAAGTGTCAAGTCATAGTTTGCATGGTGAAGAGAAAGTTAGAGTTTTCATGATTCCATATTTAGAAATTTTAGTGCTTATATACTCATGGTTGGGTCATTGTAATGTGAAGTAAGAAGAGATATTTATAGTAACTCGGTGAATGCATATTAGAGAATAATTCATGAATATAACTTATTTATTCAAGCATAAGCTTGTGTACTTATTTATCTTGTTTTTGCATGTTTATATATGCCTCTAAATAACAAGTGGTATCAGATCATGGTTTTAAAGAACCAAAGGAGTTAAGAAGGTCATGAGATACTTCCACTAAGACCCTTGGCTATTGTTAGTAGCCTGCAAATCGAAGTTTGGATCCATTGATCAATAAGTATAAACTAGAGCTCATTGAGAGTTTGTAAACCAAACTACTAAGAGATTAGGGTGAATAACCGCCATATCCACAACCATATCAAGAGGAAAGAGCCACCACCACTGACCAAAGAAAGAGTCTCAATTGTAAGTTGTAGCCATGAGCCTCCATAAGAATCTACGTAGAAGAGCTTAGCAAAGTTGATAGTAGTTGTTGGGAGCCACTCCTAAAATGAAGGTTAAAATATTTAGTTTTAAATATAATCAAGTGTATGTGACCTTCATTTCTGGAAGGCTGACACAATAAGGAAAGAAGACAAAATACCAAAGAAAGACAACAATCATGGGTCACAAAGCAAGACTAGAGAAAACTAAGAAAAGAAATTGAAAGGAAGAGCGAATGTTTCTCAAAGATATCACAGAGGTTATCACAATAGTCGTGGAATATAAAATACAAGTAGATGAAGTAGAAAAATTCGAGGATGAATGGATCAAGATATGTCTACTAACACTTACAAAATTTACTAGTAAAATTTTTACTTTTTGGGAACTATCAAAAATGAAAAATTCCCTTTGATGTAAAGAGTTAATTGAGTATCAGTATAATAACCCATATGATGAATTATGTGATGTCTTAGTATTGGATCTTATAAAACATGCATTGGATGATAATTCCTTATGCAAGATAGAAAAAGCTACATCTTCCTAGGAAGCATGGAAGACGCTGGAAGTAGAATTTGGTATAAAGGAAAGTGGCATAAATAAGAAAATTATGTTATAGTATGTTCCATGTGAAGAACACACTTTTAACCATGGTCTTGGATGTTCCATTTTTTTTTATTACAATGCATTTGATATTACATTAAATATTCAACATGATTTTATCAATTGTTACATCGATGGTCTCATGTGTAGCTAATATGGCACTCTCTCCAAATTGTAGCTTACTGGAGTCCTAATTTGAACGTAGATTTATACTATCTTCTCTATGGGAAGAAATATTTATAAGTCAAATGATACTATAAAGTCCTTTTAATTTTTTCCAATAATCTAAATGTATCTTAGCAATGACCCATTCCATCATAGCTAACCAACAAAAAGTAATCAAAATTCTCTTGAAATATATTCTTTAAAGTATTAAGCCACCTTGAATGCATTTACTTCATTGTCCTCTTTCTTGCAACTAGACAAGACATTAGTTAATTAAGAAGAATGAAGATATGATTTGACCAACGAGCTATGGTTGAGAGTCATTTATCCTAGAATATAATATTTAAAGTCACTTCTAATTTTTCATTTGGACTATCATTATTTTATCCAACTATGCCCAGTATCCTACACTCTCTAATTTTAGGTTTTGGGATAGTCTTAAGATAAAATTTCATAATATCATAAGAGGTCCACGAAGTAGAACAAAACCTTACTCTATAATCCAATATCCCTAATTTCGATGGACTAAAGACGATGGCCAAGGCCATTAAATTAATTCTATAATAAAATCTACCATTGTGAAGTATCTCAAATATGAGAAGATCATATATTCAAGTTTTTACCTTTTTTATTAGAATGTTATTTCAATTGACCAAAATTGACAATCCCATAAACATTTTCCATTCTATTAGAGAACAAAAATAAGTAAGAAATATAGGGAATTAATGTTATCTATAGAAATATTTGGATGCAAAGCTTGATACAATATGAGTCCACATAAACCCTTATATAAATCTTCTGAATTTCAAGTGAGCATTCAAAACAATGTTTCTATGTCAAATTTCAAGCGAGTTTCCATCCATGTTGGATCCAATTATTTCTAAATGATCAGATTGAGGTCATGATTTTCATGCATACACAATATATCCTTGTTCATATTCCAACTTCTCAAAAGTTCCATGTGATTTTCCACATTAGCTCAGATCAACTTCATAAGCTTTGGAAATGGGACACATGCAAAATCCAGAAGTTGCACGTGTTACATTGTTCATTAGCCATCATGAAACTTGGATAGTTGAAGTAATTTGATAAGGAGGATGATTAAGTAAAAAATATCTAAGTTACATTGCACAAGCTAAGAAGAAACACATGTTTCAACAAGCTAGGAATTCCATTAGCAGGAATTAAACCTATATGAGAAGCCGTTCTAAGGTAGAGTGGTCAAAGGCTTCATTTAAAACAGGACAATTACATTTAAAAAACAAATTATGGGTCAATTCCATACAATTACCTTAACTGGAATGAGCCTTAGAGTGGTCAAGGCTTCTTCTCAAATGGGACAATAACATTTCAAAAACAATTTATGGATCAAGTCCATACAATTCCCTTACTTGGAATGAGCCATTTGAATCTGTTGGGTTGTCATATTAACCCATGTGAAGAAAGACAGAATAAATTTTCATTGAAAAACTAATGTTATGAACATAATTAGTTGTTTCAAACATGAAGAAATTCGTATATGGTCCTTGTCATCCTTTCATAGACACCTCTCTTGGAATCTAGTGAAATTCACATGAAAAAAGATGAAAACGAGTGAAGACAAATTTCACTTTCAATAATGGTGTGGTCAATAAATGAATACATTTCTAGAATACTAGGTGAAGAGGTCCAGGGATAAATAAGTGATAATCTTGGCATTGGTCATTTTTATAGAATACTAGTGAAATATGGTATGACTAAAGTTTGGAACTTCTACAAAGATAACGAGTCCAACTGGCTTGGGAAAGATAACTTCTACAAAGTAGAAGTTTGTTCCAATTCCCTAGTAATATTCCATTGAAACGGTATACACTTATAAGGATGTAAGACATCATACCCTTCCGAAGAGAATGATAATCAATCTACATTTTATGGGTGTCAAAACAACATGTTGAAACATTTAATATGATGTTGCATGAAAATATATATCATGCAAGATACACATAACTTCATTCTCTCTCATATTGTGAGATAGAAAAGTGTCCAACAAATACTAATTCAACCCTCCAAAAGTTGTCCACAAATTGTCTTTAACTTTCCACAATGAACTCGATCAAAGTCTTGAATTAGAGTTGTAATAGGGCCAAATTTAGGCTTTCTTTACTATCCCAAAAATCTTGGTCTTCACCACATAATAGAATTTGATTTCAACTTTGAATGGGATCAGATATTATCACAGACAAGGCTTGAAATTCAGCCTCAAAATGGGCTCAAAATTCATCAAAAATCCGACTTGGACTTTATCATAAGCTCGAACTTTACAAATTCCATAGAGATGGTGTTCCACCAGAGGATTGTTCAAGTCTTGACCTAGTCACCATAGGATTTCAAGGCAAGCTATAAAATTAGAAGAGCTATCATTTTCTATCAGTGGAGAGATTTAATAGATTACCTCTAATTATCACAAAATCTATTCTTCTTAATCAAACACCTTAGCCTCTATGATGGCACCATCTACATGAATACCCATGATCTAGTCTACATTCTCTAGTGTAGGTGTCATCTTTCCCAGCGGGAACAAAAATGTGTGTCTACTAAGATTCCAATATGACATTACCTATACTAACTACATATGATATGCATGGATAGTTTGTACTTGGACGACCCTCTCCTAGCCTATATTTTTTCTCATCCATCATAGTGTGATCCTAATCAATTTTCTCCATAAGCTCCATATACTCTCTATATCTAGCCACTAACCAAGATGGAATTACCTCTCTACTTGGTTTCTCCAAGGTTGATGGAAAAGGGGGTAGTGTCTCTGTGACCTCTCTTGTTCTCCCAATTGTATATTTTAATGGCTTGTCCTCATATGTACCAACATCATCATCACTTCTCAAACTATAAATTGTAGGTATATCCCTCTGCATTAGAATGTCCCTTAACCAATCCGAAGAGACTAATATTAATAGACTTTCCAACTCACCCTTAGTAAACACTTCTATTGGACACAAATTTTGTTTCCCATACCAGTCACCCTACCTTATTTACCTTCACCTCCATTGTAGGAATCAAAAGTCAACCTGTAGATACACCTGCCTTTGCTAGTGGTCCATCTGTATCTATCTTTGGAAAATATGGTTCTTCAACTATCTTTGTGTTGAAATATGTAACTAGGTTTGGTCTTCATAATGACATGTAATCATGTTTTTATGTATTCGATGTAAAAATAAAAATAAACTTGTTATTGTTTTCTTGAGGCATGGGTTTCATGGTCAAGAGGAATTTATTCTATAGGTCAAGCTCCCATTGAAAGATTCTAGGGTTTATGAGTTATTTCCATGTATAAATGACCCATTTGGGGTTGCTACATATTGTAAAAAAAAAAATTGAGTCTAAAGATTGTCAAGGAAACCCCTCTAAGACCAAATATACAACTTCATAAAGTATTCAATTTAAAATAAAGTGACTAAGTTAACTTTTCCTTTTAACAAAACCCCTTTCAAGAGATATAAAAAATATTGGATAAGGGAATATGTTTATCAGAGCTTTTCGAATGATGAAAATTATGCTATTAGAGTGCTCTGATATGAATCTTCCGATATTGTTTTTAAATGCTTGTTGGGGTTTCTAATGAATGATAGAAAAATTAAGAATGCTCAAATTCTAATGAAAAACCAATAATACTTCCCTTAGTATGTTGCATATTAAAAACAAAGGTTGGTTTCTGGCTTATTTCAGGTCTCCATAATCAAGTCAGTGAATACCTGCAAAATAAACAAAACATAAATAATAAATAACCTTTGAGAAAGTAAAACTAATAATAGATGACAGTGAAACTGTAAATGCATTCCTAGAAGGAAATCAACTGTAAATTTTACCTCATGAATCTTCAATTTCTCCCATGTTCAAGATCATCTACTTATTTGATCTAAAAATTTTAAGTAATGATTTTTCATATTGCATCCGCCTCAAATTTACATCGGAAGACAAGAGTGGTGAAAACAAACGCTTTTTTAGAAATACTTATGAGTAGAAAATTGTCAAGCTATAACAAATTCTTGGAATTTCTTCATGTGTATAATCAATGTGGTGAATTTTTGCAAAACAAGGCAATCAAGTGCTTTCATAAATATGCATGATCTAAGATCTTAAAATGTTTTAAGCCATTTTTTGAAAATAAAAGGGGATTCCCAGCAGATGTAAGATTCATTACTTGCTTTATTGAAAATCTAAAATAATGAAATAAGTGTAAACATAAAAGAAATCTAATCTAAATTAATCTATTTTTATTTCTAACTAAATGAAGGAACCATGACTAGGTATAGTCATACTTCCAATGTAACCATGTAAGAATTTTAATTCATGCATGTATGTACATGTCAAACATTAGTAAAAAGAATACACATATAATTAAGCTAAGAAAACTAAATCTGAAATTAGAATGCATAGCTATTGTTAGCAATTTATTTACAATTAAATTTTCTTGAAATGCCCTTTGCAAGTGAATTTCAATTGGATCATAGAAATCTGGATGAATTTCTATTAATGACTGGAAGGGATTCAAAAGAGAAGCTGATAGGCTAGATCTTGGAAATGAGCTTTTAGATTCAATGGCCTACATAGAAATATTAGTGTTATGTGCAAGTGTTAAACTATTAACAACCTTCCATTAAGGAAACCTTTCCAAATATTTTTCAAATGGGTCAATAAAAAATGGATGAAAATCTGTTAAATAAAATGGAAGATTATTAATTGGATTAGATTGTTGGTCATCTTGTGAAAATACACTATCTTATTGACATTGCCTTAGATAAGATAAGTAATTGATAAGAAATGAACATTAGTTGGAATTGGAGGATTAATAGTTCTTGATGTTTATGATTATGATGTGAAACTTCATTTTCCCATTTAGTAAATACATCAATTGAGTGTTCTATATTGAGCTACTTAATATGCCAACATAAAGTATCTAAAAATATAAAATTAAAAACATAAAAAAAATATGAATTTAAACAAAATAAGTGAAGGATAGATAATAAAATCAAATCATAGTTTACATTAGTATTACAATTATTGTTACAACACAATTGGGATTGATTTAGAACAATTTCTTTTTCAGAAGAATTCGTCAAAATAACGCAACTAGAACGATTGTTGATACAAACTTGTGAATTAGAAAGAGAACCATGACTATGAATAGGAATGAAAGCTTGATCATCATATAAATCATAGACTGGGATGGTTTCTTGAATGTTGAAATCATAAGTATGATTAATTGTCTAAAAATGAGAACTATTTGAAATAATTTTTGAATTAAAGTGTTCTTCATTTTCACATGTGATCCAACTTTGATCATGAGGATTCAATTGTGAAGGAGACAAATTGATATCCTCAATGTCAAAGTAACTATCATAAATGACCTCATGACATTCATTAAAATTCCCTTCAATCTCATCCAATATATCTAAACAAGAAGGAACATAAAGCACATGTTCACTGATGTGAGAAGAATGATCAATAATTAATTCTCTATCTTAATAAAAACTAATGGGAAATTCATTAAGATCAACTTCTCTATTTTCTGAAATATCATTAATGTTAAGAGGGGATAAATTACTATCAGCAAAAAAATTAGGATAAAGGGAAAAATGAGAATTAGAAGAAATGGATTTAAAAGTGTCTTTATTTAAGAACTCTTGTGCATTTTTCTCATTGTAAATTTTAGATTTGAGATCATTCACTTTTGTACTTGTGCTTTCTTGAAGAATGTTTATTTGCTATTCTGAATTTGACATTTTCTTGTCTTAAAAGAATTCAGAAATTTGTACAGTAGGTTCCGTGTTATTGGAGACTTCGATTGCTTCTTGTACTTGTTGATTTATGTTATGATTTTCTGAATTTAACGCATGCTGTTTTTCAAATTTCAAAGTGTTATTTTCTTCAATATTGTTGCTACTATATTCTCGCATTTGAATAGTAAAATTCTCCAAGCTTTGTGATTGAGATTCGCTGAAAAGTGAAGATGCATTGTGATCATTATTAATACTGTAGGAAGTGTGCCCTAAATGAAGAAATTGAGCATAATAGGGGCCACTTTATCATTATTTGTTTTGACCTCCATATTGGAATTCGCAATTATGGTAATGAAATTGGAGGGAGATTGAGCAAGGTTTGAAATAATTTCACATGGATTATGAATGGGAGGAAGAGAGAAAATATATTCAAACAAATCTAATAATTTGTCTTCCAAAGATTTTTCTTTAATTTTAAATCTCAAGCAATTTAAATGAAATCGAATGGTAAAATCAATCAAAGACTCATTTTCAAAACCTTCATTGTGATTTTGTCACATACATGTTTATAGTTATAGCGGTCAAATTTACAAAGCAATATTGTAACAAATAAATCCCAATTGTGAATTGAGGCAACTCGAAGTGATTAACACCAGCATTTGGCTTTTTCCAAGAATGTAAGAGTAAAAATAATACATAAAATTCCTTCACCAATATCATGAAAATTAAAACTTGAAAAATTTTGAATAAATTGAAAGGCATGATTAAAAGTAGAATAATTTATCTTACCATTAAAATTTACCTGAGACAAGAATCTTAACACTTCAGGTGGAGTATTGGAAGATGAATGCCCATGAATACAACTCCCAATTGGAAGTTTAAGAGGACCCATCGTGCATAAATGAAATTTTTAGAATACAAAGACTCTAGTAGACAACAGTTTTCAGGCCCTCCTTCTAGTGCAAAAATGTTGAAGCCTCGAAATTCACTGCAACAAAATTGGGGATGACCACTCGGTTTGAGCCTTAAAAAAACTACTTTTCCATTTGGAATGGTCATTCCAACTGGTTTAACTAGGTCCAGTTACCTTCTCTCAATCTCCAAATAACTTAAAATGTGACTTTCATCCACCAATGGAGAAGAGACATCATATCAAATCTCTTGCTTACCAAGTAAGAAAGTGACCCTTAAGCTAATCAAGGGCTCAACCAAGCCACAATTAAAGTTTGCCTCGTTGTGAAGAAGTCTTTTAGGAATATAGAATTAATCTGTTGACGGTGCTGGACACACCAACATGTCAAGGGGATCTCCTCGGTAAGAAGTCCCAATTAGACCTCAAACCATTTGGTGTAGGAGTCCCAACATTGGGTCGTAAGGTAATGCCTTGACTGCGATGTCACATAGAGGCAAGTAAGATAACTCTTTCAGTAGCAATGGTGTGACCATTGTAGTGAGTCAATTAAGGTGAATGATAGGTTCTAACATAAGTGGGTTGGGATGAGTGCGCCCCTTAACAACCTGTATCAGTAGTCAGTTGGGAAGGGAACACACGAGAGAAGATGCATCACAAGATGGAATGCAAATCAGTCGACAATCCAAAGTGATGGTTAAACCAACTGCACATCTACAACAAGATTCATATAATTTCATACGAAGCAATTCATACAAAAATACATAAGTTAAACAACATACTTCATTAAAGCAAATGGAGCAGTCCAACTACAATAACAACATATGCATGAAAATGTGTTGGCTCTTATTATATAAAGAAATGTAAGTTCAATTCATACAATACATCCATGTAAACTTGCTAGTCCCAAGAGTGAAACATTACAGCTACATCTGCCTGCTCCTGCAAAGAGATGAACTAGCTCCGTGCAGTGGAGAGGCCAAGGCACGTTACAATACTATCCAAACTCTTCCCAAGATAGTCTTATCAGAAGCTTGGCTGACCAAAATCCTTTACAACGAGTTATGAGGGACTATTTATAGCAAAGGAAGGGGTGACCCTTGACATTCCCCTTTTGTGACAGTTCATCTACCCTCATGAATCTCCATCTACTCTATGACTGTTATATCCAACTATTGAGACTTGAATTACACTTGACATGACATTACATTACAATGCACATGTACTCATGTGAGACAACATGGCTTGAACAAGCCATGCAAGACATCACTAACACATGGTTTGTTGTGATGAGACCAACTCTTTGGCATGCTTGTGATGGTGAAGGTGGTGATTTTATGCCAAGCTTGGTCATCCGTGATGGTGTTCATGCACCTCATGGTGACATCTTGCTGAAACGAGCTCTTGCCTACGTTGCAACTAGTGCATTGGTTCAACTCCTTCATCCAACTTGCCTGCTAATATGCACATGGTATTCTTGGGTGTAGTTGAACTAGCAACATATTGATGCATAGTGTTCGTGTTGATATTGAAGTGTGTACTGTTAGTCATGCGCATCAACTTGCTAAAGTACATGTTAAACTCCAATTGGACTTCCTTCTTGTCTTCGCTTTGGTGAGTGTGTTGAATGGATTGGATTGAATGCATGCACACAATGACATGCATGATGATGAATCTCTTACATGTGATCAACAACACTACTCACCATGTCTGCTCCGTGTGAGCTGTTGGGATGGATCTTCAACTTGTACAAGCACAGTTTCATCCGTAAATGCATGTTGTGCCCACTGCTATTTTTTTTCTTATTGCAACTCAGTCATCTATCTATGCAGCTTCATGTTCTTCCTGAGTTGCTACTTTAGCACATGCAACTCCTTCTTTATTTCATTCTCTATCTTCATGTGATATTCATGTCATGTTGTCACCCCATAGCCCGAGTCTCCAAAGTTTCTTTCATTATCAGTGGATCGACTTGATCTTGCAACTTTGTTATGCCTTTATGTTGTCAACAACCTTCCTCTTTCATTCGTTGCATTCGCTACGTTTGTTGCGTTCGTTGTGCTTGTTGTATTTACTGCATTAGGTATGTTGTCTTCAACTCCTATTCATGATGCTACTTACTCTGATACCTTGATGTTATTTTCTACGAACAACTTGATATCTTCATGAGTAGTAAAGCTCATAGACATTTGATCGATTGTATCTTCAAGTGTGCTCTGAACAGTGTTTTCGACTCTACTCTCTTGGAAACCATTGTACCTATTGATGAGCCCTAGAAATGGGTAACTATATGGGCTCATTCTACCTCTTATTTTGACTTAATCCGCCATTCTCATTAGTTTGTTGCATGTTTTTTAATATATTTATGCTAATAGAGTGAATTGGGTTAGTCACTTTGCCATATAGTCTAATGAGCATTTTATGCATATTTTTTGGACAATTTTGGACAAAGACAAGGAATTTATGAGCAAATGGTAGCCAAAAATCAAGGAAAATAGGGAAGAGGACTTGTAGAGGGGGTGTCGCCTTCATTAATGACCCCTTTCCTTGAATCCTCTATCAGAAACTCGGAGCACAAAGGCCCACATTGATGATTCCAAGGGGCAACCGAGCAAGTCAAGTAGGACTGCTATTTATCATTCGTTCTAGGAAGCCAAGTTCCTTGATTTTAGGAGGACTGTTGGAAGCCTCCAATTGTATAAATAAGAAGGCTTAGAGCCTCAGTAGGGTAGCCAGTTATTAGTAGATTTTCGCACTTTTGTGCAGCACATTGTTCAGCTTATTTTCAAATTCCTTTTTGAGAACAATTTATGTAATGTAACTACTATTTTTGATAATGAAGATGAAACAATTTTTGAGTCGGCACTAATCTATTTTAGAGGGTTGAAGCTCTTGGGTTAGGACCCAACCTAGGCTACACAACACCTCCTTTATGTATTTATATGTTTTTTGCTTCCATTCATGAGATAATTTCTGTTGCATAGATTCATTTTACTTTGTTAGATTAGGTCGTTTTTTATAATTAGTATAGTTATTTTGTTTCATTTGCTGAAGTAGGTTGTTGCAGTGATAGAAAGAGATTCAAAAAGACCAACAGAAGGCCCTGATCTCCTTTCTCGCTTCCTGGGACTATGACTTGAGGTCAAGGCACTACTACTACCACCAAAAACACAGTTTTTGCTCTTCCATGCAACTACTAGTGTGATACTTTGAGTTGGAAAGGTTGATATTGGTTCAGATTCATTTTCTTAGATGATTTCCTATTCTTTTACCATAGTTTTCTCGCATGATTTTCTATTCATAAGGTATTGTTCAGTGTTTTCTGTTTTTAGGTTAGAAATTAGGTCAAGCTAGACAAAATTCTGTTTTTAGTTCTTTCTTTGGTCAGTTTTGATAAGTAAATGTGCAGATCTATTGCAGGACATCTCAACTCACCATCCCTTCATAAAACAACCATCACCAGCTCACTTCTAATAGATTTCCCAACTCATTCGCAATAGTTCACCAATCTTCCCCTAATTTCTTCTTTTTTTCCATAAAGTTGCTTTCTTGCCATTCGAAAAAATCTGACCATCACATTCGTCCCTGATCTTCCTTGACAAGTTCTAGACACCTCAACACCTTCATCTAACCTTCATTTCCCCTTCCCCATCATTTTTCCACCTTCAAAACTCCAAAAACAGCTTTCAACCTCCTCCTGTAGATCCCCTGCACCCTCCTATAGAACATTCTGTGAGTGATTTTTCGAATTTTGATCGCTATGGAAGTCTTTAGAAGGGTACTAGGGGCTTCTTAGGACATCTCAACACCTTCCTCACCCTTTGTAAAAGCCAACTCCATTTTCCTTTGCCACCAAACCTCTGCACAGTCACAACCAGATAAATCACAAGCATAATAATTTCACGTAAAAACACTCAAAAGTACAAAAAGATGATTTCTTCTCATTTCTTTTTAGAAGTAGCATGAATAAATAAAATTTAACTTTTCAGTAGAAAATGGCACTCATTTCATTAGTTTCCATCTCTTTTCTTGCAAAAGTAGGGTTAGTAGGTTTGTCAGGGTTTATTAGGGTTTGCGTTTCATTTCAGTTTTCCTTCTCTTTTTGCAAGTAGAATAGCCCCTACAAAGTTAGTTTCCTTTCATCACAGTTAAAAGCTTCTTCTGAGAATTCATAGAAGTTGGCTTAAGCTCCTAGCGAACTTGTGCCAGTTGATCAAGTGATAGCCTATAGTAAGAGCTAGTACTTGTGTATACAGCATCGTCACTTCCAAGTTTGTTACGAACTACCGAGTTGATAAAATTAAAGAAGGAAGCCCCAGGAGTTGCAGCATTATTGCTGCAATACTACAGCGCACCATATTTTTTGGCGCCATTGCCGGGGAAGAATCAGAGTATTTTGTGATTACTGTTTTTCTTCTATTTTCTACTACAACATTCTGCTAAGTAGTTTATTTAGCAAAAGTAAAGTAGGTGTTTCATTTCAATTCTGCAATTTCAATTCTACAAAAGTAAATTAGGCATTTCCTACTTTCATTTCCATTCTCCAATTTCCGTTTCAGCAAGCATAGATTAGTCATTTCTTGCTTTCATTTCAATTCTGCAATTTTCATTTCAGTAAGCGTAGATTAGTCATTTCTTGCTTTCATTTGAATTCTGCAATTTTCATTTTAGCAAAATAGATTAGTCATTTCTTGCTTTCATTCCAATTCTGCAATTTCCATTCCAGCAAAGTAGATTAGTCATTTCCTTGCTTTCATTTCAATTCTGAAATTTCATTTCACCAAGATTCATTTTAGTTAGTTGCAGTTTGTTGTTCAATCCATTTCAGTTTTGTAGGTAAAAAAAAAAAAAAAAAAATTCACCCAAAAAGATATTTCCTTTCATGCCTCGTAGGAACAGAGACAATTCAGGAAAATTCCAACCCAACACCCCCACCACATCACTAAGTCACCCTTCTCTCTTCTTTGGTTGTAGTGATCCAAAAGAACCTATAGGTGAACCTCCAGAGATATACGAAGATCCTATAGTAGAAGAAGAGCAAGAAACCATTTCTCCTGAGACCATGGTTGAAAACAGAAACATTAGAGGAAATGGGGAATGAATAGAGGGTACCTTTCCTATCTGAGAGACCAATGGGAACACAAAAATGAAAAACATAAGTCCTTTAGCCTTACCTCACTAACATGGATTGACTATCGAAGATCCTGATACCTTCTTGTTTGAATTTTACGTTCTCTGTCAAATCTATGACTATGCAAAAGACGAGCAGAAGTTGAAATTGTTTCCTTCTACCCTCAAGGATGCAGCATTGTGCTGGTTCATGGGGTTACCTGGAAACAACATCACACTTGAGCTCAGATGCAGCAAGCCTTTAACAAAAAATACCAGGACTACTGTAGATCAAAGGATACCAAGGAGGAAATCTTCCGAATGACCATGGGAAGTGATGAATCTTTAGAAGACTATGAAGAGAGGTTTTAGCTTAGTTATAAAAGGGCTAGGTGCACACTTGACCCTGTATCTCTGAAGTTGGTCCTCCGTAGAGGAGTCTCCAAAGACCGTCTAGATACCCTCCATTTGCTGGCTGGGGGAGACATCTACCAACTACCTTATGATGACATAAAGATTGTGTTTAGAAACCATTCTATGGCAACCAGAAAGAGAGGCACGCGAAGTCAAATCATTAGCCAGTACATCCTCATCTAGTTCATCCCATAGAAGTGAACTTGAGAATCGACTAGAAGATTTCAAGAGCGACATGAGGTAGACTCTAACCATGCAAATGAATACCTTGCATATCAAAAGGAAACAAGAGGAAGTCGAGAGGGCTTTGGCCATCTTTTGTCCCAGGTGCACTAGAAAGCATCCTAGGAACGAATGTCCACTGAACTCTATAGAAGTGTATTTAGTCTGTGAAGAATACCATCCTACGAACTAGTGCCATTCTTTGCCCAAACTTAAAGCTACATATCAGGGGGCCGAAGGAGCCACTAAGCCACTCTATTTCATGAACGAAAGGAGGTCACATGGGCCCAGACCTTACTAGCAGGGGATGCAAGGGACATCCTAGACCTATTACAACCTTAATCAAGCCAATTCCATGCCTTCTTGGTGTCCCCCTACTCATCCTTCCTAGTCCACACACCCTCCTTGGTCATATCCATCTCAATACCATGCTCAACCAGTTGCTCATTCATTTCACTCTTATGCTCAGCCACAACCTCATTGGAATGCACCTCATCAGGGGTGGAGGCCCTAGTACAACTCTCCTCCTACTCTTTTGTCTCCACCACCTACTCAACCACAACCATTGCCTCTTGCTCCACCAAGGCAACCCTAAATACCTACTCAACCGAACCTGAACCCCAATAACAAATAGGCCCAGTAGGTATATAGTGGAGAAACAACATGCTCGACCTATGCTGTGGAAACTCAAGAGATTAACATATGATCTGGGAAGGTTCTTCGAGATAACCAACCTGCCCCTAAGGAGGATGAAGAAAAACAGGAAAGTGAACTAGAAGCCATTCCACCCTTTCCTGAGAGATTAACTGGAACCACTCAACTGACCCCAGAAGAAACTGAACTTCTGGGAGAATTGAAACAGCTATGTGTAAAGATACCATTTTTCCAAGCCATAAAAGATGTGCCTATATAAAACAAGATGATCAAGGAGAATTGCTTTAGGCACCCAGGTAGGCGCAAGAGAGATGCTCCAACTATCAATGTCATAGGACAACTATCCGACCTGATGTTGGGGCAGGTGATCTGTCCAAAATATCTAGAACTTGGGAGTACTGTAGTCGATGTCCACATCAATGACACCGTAATCCCCCATACCCTGATTGATCTAGGGGCTGCCATTAATGTGATGACCAAGGAAACTATGGTCAAGCTCAACCTTCAGGGCTCCCTGAGAAAGACCACAACAGTACTGCAGTTAGCAGACTACTCCACCATGACCCCTAAGGGGATTATGGAATATGTGATGGTCTCCATCGATTCTTGGGAGTACTCTATTGATTTCCTAGTCCTCCACCCAAAGGCAAAGCTCACTGGGTATCCTCTAATCCTGGGAAGACCTTGGTTAGCTACTACAGATGCCTACATCAGTTGTCGAGCTGAGAACATGACAATCAAGAATGGGCATATATCCAAGCAGCTAGTCCCATATCCTCCTGCCCAACCTTTGTTAAACCATGATTTACCTCTCTGGTTGGAGGAGGAAGATGAGGATGAAGTCTATTCCACACCATTATGTACAGTAGAAGCTACCATGGGGGGCCACAAACCGAGGATGATCTTATTGACAACTTGATTCAAAATCCTCCCCCCAGTGTGTTTCCATTAGAAGAGATGGTGGAAGAAACCCAAGCCAATCCTTTACTTGATCTCCGTGTGGCTAATCTAACCTCTCTCTGAGTTAAGAATATGGAATTTGGCCCAAAAAGAACCTTGAAGATCAACTCATCCCTATCCACCTCTCGGGAGAAAGAACTATGTAGCTTATTGAAAAACCACTTGGATGCTTTTGCTTGGAGCTATAAGGAAATGAAGGGAGTCCACCCTTCAGTCTGTACTCATCACATTTACATTGAAAAAGATTGTAAACCAGTCAGGCAACCTCAAAGGAGGATGAATCCAACCCTTAAGGACATTGTCAAAGAAGAACTGCAAAAGTTATTGGATGCAAGATTCATCTACCCTATCTCTGACAGTGAATGGGTCTCTTCTTTGGTGCTAGTGCCAAAGAAAAATGGGAAGTGGAAAATCTGTGTCGATTATCAAGAACTAAACAAGGCCACCAAGAAGGACCATTTTCCTTTGGCTTTCATAGATCAAGTGTTAGCTGGCTTGACGGGGAAGAAGTTCTTCTCCTTCCTAGATGGGTTTAGTGGGTACAACCAGATCCAAATCAGCCCAAAAGACCAAGATAAGACCACTTTCACTTTTCCTTGGGGTTCCTTTGCCTATCAAGTCCTTCCCTTTGGGTTGTGCAATGCTCCCTCCACTTTCCAGAGAGCAGTATTGAGTATATTTGCTGAATTGGTTCATGATTCAGTAGAAATCTATATGGATGACTTTACCCCTTATGGTTCTCACTTCTAGGAAGCTTTGACTAACCTGGGAAAACTTTTAGACAAGTGCATTAAAATGAACAAGTCCCTCAGTTCTAAAAAATGCGAATTCCTAATGACTGAAGGGACTATGCTCGGTCATACAAATTCTCAGCAAGGATTAGAGGTGGATCCCAACAAAATTGCCATCATCCAAAGGGTCCCACCTCCTTAAAAGGTAAGAGATGTTCGGAGTTTCCTAGGATTAGCAAGGTATTATAGAAGATTCATTAAGGATTGTAGTAAGCTAACCTCTCCATTATTTGGTCTTTTGGGAAAAGATGATGAGTTCATATGCACTGACAATTATCAAGAGGCTCTGGTTACCTTGGAAGGTAAACTGGTAACTGCCCCAATTTTGAGAGGTCCAAACTAGGACCTACCTTTCCACATTCATACAGATGCCTCAAACAAAGTGATAGGAGTAGCCTTAGGGCAAGTTGATGAGAATATACCTTATGCCATATATTTTGTAAGTAAAAACTTGTCCAAGGCAAAATTAAACTACACTGTAACTGAAAAAGAGCTCCTAGCTGTAGTCTATTCCCTAAATAAGTTCAGACACTACATCACCGGCCATCAAACATCCATACACATTGATCATGCTACAATTAGGTATTTAATGAACAAACTAGATGTAAATTCTCGTATTATTAGATGGTTACTTTTATTACAGCAATTTGATTTAATCATTGTTGATAAGCCGAGTAAGGCAAATGTTGTTGCTAATTTTCTGTCTAGATTAGATCTGTCTGCAGGTGAAGAAGGAATGGTCGATGATCAAATGCCAGATGAACACCTATTTTCTATCTCAGTACTCTCTCCATTGTTTGTTGATATAGCAAATTACTTGGCTTCAACACAGTTTCCGCCACACCTATTCTCGAAATAGAAAAGCAAGATCATGAGGAAAAGTACCTCATTCACCTGGATTGAGGGCAATCTCTTGAAACTTGGCCCAGATGAGATTTTGAGGAGATGTGTCAGGGAGGAGGAAGTTTTTGACATTCTCTTAACCTGTCATGATGGCCCTGTGGGAGCCATTTTGCAGCAAAAAAGACTACCTTCAAAATTATACAAGCAGGTTACTATTGGCCCACTCTTCATCAAGATGTTAGGAGATATATCATCCAATGTGACCGATGTCAAAGGATGGAGAAATCTACTCCAAGGGATGAGACACCCCTACAACCTCAAGTGTCTTTTGAGCCATTTGAGAAGTGGGGCATGGACTTTGTGGGTCCTATCAACCCTCCTTCAAAACAAAAATCTTACATCATTGTGTGTACTGATTGTCTGACAAAATGGGTAGAAACGAAGGCGACCAAGGCAGCCACAGAAGAAAATGTAGCTGAGTTTTTTAGAGAAAATATATTCTACAAGTTTAGCTATCCAAGAGAACTAGTCATAGATCAAGGGAGTCAATTTACCTCCAATCTAATTAAATACCTGCTTACACATCACAAAATTAAGCACAGAACTTCCACCCCTTATCATCTACAAGCAAATGGACAAGTGGAAGTCACTAACAAAGCTTTGGAAGGTATTTTGACCAAAGTAGTGAGAAGCATCAGAAAAGATTGGGAAGATCGATTGGTTGAGGCCACCTAAGCCTATAACACCACCTAGAAAACCACCACAGGGTTCACACCCTATGAGCTGGTCTATGGGAAGAAGGCTTTGTTGTCAATAGAATTTGAATATAACACACTAAAGATGGCAGCTCAACTGGACCTAGATCTTAGCCATGCACAATATGAAAGGTTACTTTAGCTAAATGGATTGGATGAATAGAGATTCCATGCCCTTCTCCACTTAGAGGTAGTCCAACTTCAAAGGAAAATATGGCATGATAGACACCTCAAAGAAAAACAATTCCAGGAAGGAGATTGGGTGTTGTTGTATGATTCAAGATATAAAGATTTCAAGGGAAAACTAAGGACAAGATGGCTGGGACCGTACATATTAGAAAAATGCAATGATAATGGTTTAGTTCTAATCAGTACCATCGATGAAGAAGCCATCCCCATGATCATCAATGGGCATAGGTTGAAGATTTACAGGAAGCTTCTCTCCAAGTAGGAATTCATTGAGAATATGAGCAAAACAGTGTTGGTAGTGGAGCAGGTATCTACCTCCACTCCACCCACACCCTAAAGAAAAAAAAACTGAAAGAAAAAAATAGAAAAAGAGAATAAAATATCCCTGGGGGAAAACCTCCTGGAGGCACCCAAGGCAGGAAGTGAGGGTGAAAACCTCCTGGAGGCGCCCCAACTGTCTCGCAAAAAAAAAAGAATGAAAAGAAAAAACAGAGAAAAAAAAAAAACAAAAAAACTAACTTCTTTTGAATGCCTTGCAGATTGTAGGAGGGTCATAGAAGAAAAAAGAACATGGCCAAGCCGAATACACCCTTGGTATCTCATTTCTCCATCGCCATTGTCTTTTCCCAGGACTTGGTCTCACTTGATCTGGAAATTTTGCATCCTACAGGAAACTCTGTGCATTCTATAGGAGGCTCCTGTAGAAACCAAAAAGAGCTCTAAATCAATTTCAGAAAATAATCAAAGGGCTAAAAATTTGTTCAGAAGACTTGTGGACCTCCCTACCACCATTCATCCTCCTAACTCTTCATTCCATCCCTGCACCACTACATTTCCACTCACTTCTTTCTTCCCTGCACAGAAAACACATAAATTCTGTTTTTTTTTTTTAATTGATGAATAAAATGGCAGCATTCCTAACTTGTTTCTTACCTGGTGCATACCAGCTATTTTTCCTTTCCTTTAGAACCTTCCTCAGTTATCTCTTCAGTCCCTGCTCAAGTATCAGCCAAAAATTTTAGAGGGAGAAGCAGCTACAGGAAATCCTGCAGGATTCCTGTAACAACTGATCCCTTTAAAAAGACAAGCTCCAGAGGCAGGGTCAGTGTAGCCCCAGGTGTATACAATGTGCAAGGAGTGTTTCTTGATCAAAGATCACCAGCATGAGGTAGCCAAGCCACTAGTTTAGAAGCCATGAGTGCCAACAGTAGCAGCAAGCCAAGAACAAAGTGCCAAAGTCTGAGCATGTAAAGCACGGTAGCGACGAACACGTAAGTGGCTAAACCTGTTCCTCTGTTGCATAAATATGATTTAGAAACTGCATGAACCATTAAGATGGTTGCGATTAAATCAAATCAGTGGCCAGCTAACTAGCCACCCTCGTCCAGTTCAAACAAACCTCATCCAATTCAAATAGCGTTCATCTTGTGCAATCGGCACGTGTATTCAGTCAACTCGGGAAGAAAAACTCAGAACAGGTAGTGGTGGTAGTGTATAACGAGAATGATGGAAGTGATCGCAGGCAGGTGACATAAAATATCATAATGTCACTGGAGTAGAGACCAATGGTTCGGATGGGGATAATGTACCCTTCCTGCCACCTCACCTCGTCACCGCAGAACGCACCATAAGCTTAAGTACACTGCAATAGAAGCCTCCACCACCTTTTGTTTTCATTTGCATTTACGAGTTCTCAGCTGCAATAACTTATCTACCACCTTCAGAACCTCGAAAAAATCGCTCTCTGCCAGTTTTCAAAAACCTTCCGCTTATCGGGCTCTACAGTAGTATTATTACACTCTACAAGAGCGGAACATAGTCTATAGGAGCCTTTCTACAGGAAGGCCAGTGACCAACTCCGTAGAGAGAGTTCAAAATTTTTTGCCAAAGTTGAGCTCGAAAAAGGTAGGCTCAGAAAACCCACTCTGCATGTTATATATCTATAAAAGGTGGTGGGATTTGAAGTGAAGCACTGAGTGAAAAAAGGGAAAGTGAGAACAGAAGTCTGCCCATGTTTTTCTGAAATATATACAGTCTCTCCATTTTACTCTATGCACTAAAAGTCTGTCTCTTTCTCCTCCATGGTATTCTCCTATATGAAGAAGTGATGCAACCATAGTAAAATAAGCCTATAAGGCACTGAATTTGCATTGGGTGGTCTATCAAAGAAAAAAACTGTCTTGTTCTCTGTGTTGTTTTTTTAAAGAAAAATTATTGATTTCCTCCAATAGCCTGTGAAGTAAAGTGAGGTTGAGAACAGAGTTTGAAGGGTAGGGAAATTAAAATTTGTTTTTGTTAAAAAGAAGAAACACAAAAAACTCTCTCTGGTTCTAGAAAAAACCTCAGTTGTTCCTCTGGTTTTTGGTTTGAAAATTTGCTGCCTTCCTCCTCACCTTAGAATTTCCAGCAGTCACTAAACATCATGATAGGGGGTTTTATGAGAAAGGAGCCTCTGAATTCCACCAAATTGCATGAACACCCCGAAGTAGTAGCCCTCTTCACCAGGTTGGATGCCTTTCTTTGAGAAATTTCAAGGGTATGATGAGGAGGTTACAGAGGAATTTTTAATATCTTTAAGATCGCATTCAAAAACCCATGCTACAGTTAGTTTCAGGGGTCTAACCATATAACTTACACCATAATTCATCAACAGAATTACAGGTCTTCCACTTGGGCTCCCCTCGAGCAAAGAAGAAAAACCACTAGGACAGGTTGCTAAAAAGACATTTTTCCAGCCTGATGAACATCCTGTGGAGGATAAGAATGGGATCAAAAGGATGAGTATACATTATCCATGGGTTGAGGTCAGCTACCAGATCATGGAATATATCTCCTGTGAAGGAAGATACAGTATAATCTATGGTTATCATTTTAGATTATTACATGAACTAGGATATGGAATGGACCTACCTGCATCTAGTAAACTCAGTCTTCCATATTTCCTCCTCCAATCCTTGATAGAGTGTGGCACTAAATTGAATGCAGGGGTTCCAGACCAACTGGCTCACCATGGGCTCATTAAATTGCTATTAGAGAATGCCCTCCACACATACACAATCCCTATAGCCTGGGAAATTTTCAAGAACATGACTAGAGAAGGTGACATAAAAACTCTCACTGATGACCTTAGTCCATCTGGCAGTGAAGAGGATGAGCAGAAATATGAACTTGAGAAGGAAATCCATGAGGAAGCACAAAATATTCAATTAGAAGAAGAAAAGGAAGAAAAACAGAGAGGAGAGGAGGAACATGACACAACCATAGTTGAACCTAAAGCAGAAAAGAAAATAGCATCAAAAGCAGAGAAAATGAAGAGGACGAGAACTGAAAAGAAGAAGCCCAAGACAACACAAAAAAATACTGCCACAGGAAAGGCAAAAACTCAACAAGTAGAGGAGAAAACAACACCAGAGATAGTAAAAACAAAATCAGAAACAGTAGACACAAGCAAAACTGCAGACGAAGAAGAATAAAAATAGCAAGAAGAAGTGTCTCCAGAAACAGTAGCAAGAGAAGAAGTAGTTTTTCTTGTTGCACTTAGTACTCCAGCTAAGTGAAAAGGGAAAAGAAAAAGACAACCATCTATGTATTTCAAAGCTCAAAAGAGCACCAGAATCAAGGTGGGCAAGCCCCAGCCACCTTCGAAAGAACCCATCATCATTGAGGATGCACCTACTATAACAAAAGAGGAATCTCCCTCCAAAATTTCCATCACTTATGAGAGAGGAAGTCCTAAGGCCTCTACCTGGAAGGAAATGATCAAATTAATGGACTTGAAAGTAGTCCTACATGAGGCACAAACCTCTCTACAGGAGACATTGGCAAAGCTCAAAGAAACTGAAAAACTAGAAAAGAAGGCAGAAGAACAGTCCCAAGAGGAAGATAAGGAAAAAGAGATACCAGAGCCTGGACCTCAGCATAACTTAGGCTCCTACAACAACCTTTTGAAAGGTGGGAAGATCATCCCACAAAAGTTTGCAATGCCTCTTTTCTTCGAGCTGGAAAAGGAAAGAGTCAGGACCCACACATGGATGTAGATTGCAAAATCCAAAGGGGTCAAAGACATAGGGCACATGGAAAACAAGTTGAGAGAGATGAGTAGAGAATTGAGCATGGTAAGGCATATAGAAAGCATCAGAAGAGCTCAATTGCAGGAAGAAAACGAATTGTTGAAAAAACAACTACAAGAAAGGGAACCTCAAGGAGGAAATGAGTTATCAATCTTGAAAGAACAGTCAGAAAGAGGGACCCCAGGCAGATAGTGAGGCATCAGAGAGAAAACAACAACAACAAGAACCCCAAATAGATAGTGAGACATTGATAAAACAAAAACAAGAAAAAGAATCCCAGGCAGAAAATGAAGTGTTGATTTTGAAAAGACAGCTACAGGAAAAGGAAGCCCAGTTAGCTTGCATGGCCAGCTGGGCAATGGAAGCATTACAGTGCAGGAAGCCAGCCAAATCATATGCACTGTACATCAAAGATCAGTGGCTCCAATTTTAGATTAAGACACTGGCCCAGAGGGGCACAATACCATTTCAAGATTATGGCCAATTTATGCATTTATGTGATCACACTTCAACTGAGGATAAAGTAAAGCTAGCAGAATTTTACCTACACAACATGGCACTTACTGACATGAATTTATGGGATCCAAATGCTGCATTGGGAGATTTGCAGCTAATGGCTATGGCATCTTGGATGAGCCATGAAGAAAAGAGAGAAATGGAAATGCAGAAAATGATGGAAAAAGAGCTGAGTGAACCCCTGATGACTAGAGAAAAACCAACAGAACCCTTGGCCCTCATCTATGCCCACCAACACATTGCAACTAATCCTCAAGTTCTCCCTGACTATGTTGACAAGCAAGCATAGGATATTGCTCATTTTGAGGATATGGAGAGATTGTTTGGCGATCACTGTATTCATGCCTGCATGAGAAGGTGGAATACATTGCCACAAAGCCTAAGGATCAGGGAGTATCACTCCCCAAACAGGATGAGGGGAGCCATGAGGAGAGTGCCCCTATATAAGAACTCAATGAAAAATTTGAAAGCCAACTGGATTGGCCTTAAATTCAGTCCTCCACTGCTGCTAGGACAGTTGGAAGCAGTTAAGGAGGAGGAGGAATAGAAACAATGGGAAGAAGTGGATAGGAAAGCAGGTTTCCATGATAAGGAGGAAGACATCACATCATAGGCTTGGGATGTTAGGGAATCTATCAGAGCCATTAAAGATGAAGATTTAGATTAGTTTCTTAGAGAATGAGCAACCCATTCAACAAGGGGGTGATGATGAGCCCCATAAATGGGTAACTATATGGCCACTTTCTACCTCTTATTTTGACTTAATCCACCATTCTCATTAGTTTGTTGCATGTTTTTGAATATATTTATGCTAATAGAGTGAATTGGGTTAGTCACTTTGCCATATAGTCTAATGAGTCTTTTATGCAGATTTTTTGGACAATTTTGGACAAAGACAAGGAATCTATGAAAAAATGGCAGCCAAAACTCAAGGAAAACGGGGAAGGGGACTTGTAGGGGGGTGTCTCCTTCATTAATGACCCCTTTCCTCGAATCCTCCATCAGCAACTCGGAGCACAAAGGTCAACATTGATGATTCCAAGGGGAAGCCGAGCAAGTCAAGTAGGACTATTGTTTATCTTCAGTTGTAGGAAGCCGAGTTCCTTGATTTTAGGAGGACTATTGGAAGTCCCCATTTGTATAAATAAGAAGGCTTAGAGTCTCAGTAGGGTAGCCAGTTATTAGTAGATTTTTGCACTTTTGTGCAGCACATTGTTCAACTTATTTTTAAATTCCTTTTTTAGAACAATTTATGTAATGTAACTTTTATTTTTGATAATGAAGATGAAACAATTTTTGAGCTAGCACTGATATCTTTCAGAAGGTTGAAGATGTTGGGTTAGGGCTCAACCCAAGCTGCCCAACACCTCCTTTGTGTACTTATATGTTTTTTGCTTCCATTCATGAGATAATTTATGTTTCATATATTCATTTTACTTTGTTAGATTAGGTTGTTTTTTATGATTAGTATAGTTGTTTTGTTGTACTTGCTAAAGTAGGTTGCTGATGTGACAGAAAAAGATTCAAAAAGGCCAACAACATGCCCTGATCTCTTTTCTCCCTTCCCTGGACTATGATTTGAGGTCAAGGCACTACTGCTGCCACCAAAAACACAATTTTTTCTCTTCCATGCAACTTCTAGTGTGATACTTTGAGTTGGAAAGGTTGATATTGGTTCAAATTCATTTGCTTAGATAATTTCCTATTCTATTGCCATAGTTTTCTCGCATGTTTTTCTGTTTTTAGGTCAGAAATTAGGTCAAGCTAGACAAAATTCTATTTTTAGTTATTTCTTTGGTTAGTTTTGATAAGTAAATGTGAAGATCTATTGCAGGACATCTTAGCTCACCATCCCTTCGTAAATCAGCTAGAACCAGCTCACTTCTCATAGATTTCCCATCTCATTCACAACAGTTTTCCAATCTTCCCATAATTTCTGCGTTTTTTCCATAAAGTTGCTTTCTTCCCATTCGAACAAATCCTACCATCACATTCATCCCTGATCTTCCTTGACAAGTTCTAGACACCTCAAAACCTTTATCTAGCCTTCATTTCCCCTTCCCCATCATTTTTCCACCTTCGAAACTCAAAAAAAAAGCTTTCGACCTCCTCCTGTAGATCCCCTGCAGCCTCCTGTAGAACTTCTTGTGAGTGATTTTTTGAAGTCTGATCGCTATGGAAGTCATCATAAGGGTACTAGGGGCTTCTTAGGACCTCTCCACACCTTCCTCACCCTCTGCAAAATCCAACTCCATCTTCCTTTGCCACAAAACCTCTGCACAGGCATAATAATTTCACATAAAAACACTCAAAATTACAAAAAGATGATTTCTTCTCATTTCTTTTTAGAAGTAGCCTGAATAAATGCAATTTACCTTTTTAGTAGTCAATGGCACTCATTTCATTAGTTTCCATCTCTTTTCTTGAAAAATTAGGGTTAGTAGGTAAACTAGGGTTTGCTAGGGTTTGCGTTTCGTTTCAGTTTTCCTTCTCTTTCTGCATGTAGAATAGCCCCTGTAGAGTTAGTTTCCTTTCATCACAATTAAAAGCTTCTTCTAAGAACTCATAGAAGTTGGCTTAAGCTCATAGTGAACTTGTGCAAACTGATCAAGTGACAGTCTGCAGAAGAGCTAGTACTTGTGCATATAGCATCATCGCTTCCAAGTTTGTTGCGAACTACCGGGTTGATAAAATTAAAAAAGGAAGCCCCGGGAGTTGCAGCATTATTGCTGCAATACTGGAGCCCACCACCTGTACTGCTAAGAGGCAAATGAAAATCTAGAATACCTGGAGACATGGAAATTCTCATGGCAAGGATCTGTCAATAAAAAACCAAAATGAACTTGAGAACTAACTTTCAACATACTTGTGTGACTGACCATGAAGTTTGTGCAATTTCGGACGGGAGGTCGGGAGACCGACTACCAAGACTACACAAGGCACAGTCTAGGCTACTGGGAGACTGGTTGACTACTAGATATGTGCAACTCATAGTCTAGTCTAGCTACTGACTGCTGGAATTGTGCAATGTGTAATCTCAGCTATCAATGGCTTCAGGCTCAGTGACTGCATTGCACAATTTTTTGGGCGAGCAGTCATTGTCCCTCAGAAATGCACAAAACAGTATTGGAAGACAGTGGCGATGCAGAAATGCACATTTCCTGAGAGGAAAACAAATCCTTCCCTCTCAGGGTTGTGTAATGTTGTCTTGGTGAAGCCCTTGGTGAGGTGGAGTCCGGGCCAAGGCTGCCTAGACTCGCCAATGGGAACCTAAAAGTGAATGTCAGTTTGAATGCATGTTGATACTGAGTGTAAGAATAAGTGAATGATCATGCATGAAATCAATGAATGACATATTCAGAAAAATGAACAACATGCATGTGGGTGAGGCGAGTCGTCGAATTAGAGACCATTTGTGAAAAACAGTTTCATGCATGCAACAAACGTGAGATAACAACGAAAAATGAAACAGTGCTAGGACAAGCTAGTATACATGTAAATGATAGTAAGCGTTCAAAGAAATCAAGAAAACAATACTAACACAAGTGAAAACACAAAAAGAGACAGAAATGCAACACAACTGAGCTGAACATGGCGACTGCTCCTAGATGTGATGTGGGATGTCATATCTACAAGATTGATGTGAGGAATGAGCTCTGTAATGTCTGGATTATGAGTTTTGATAACATCAAGGTTGTGATACGCATGCTACAAATCTAGTGAAAGTGACACTTGGTGGGAGGTTTCTAAAATGATCTTGCATGTAACCTTCAACTATTAAACATATATCCCTGAAACAAGGTATGTCTTTGCATGTTGCCTTGGTAGAAACAGCCCATGCATGCAAGTCTATTTTTCTCGATCTCGAAGAGAACCAGTCAACTCAGTTGCACATGTAGGAGGTTGTTTGACTGCTTGAAGGAGATGCACATTTCTTGCTCGAAGCTTGGTTGACTTCCCAAGATATTTTCTCGATTTCTAAGTAAAGCAGCTAACTGCTGCCCAAATTTGCACAAATTTTGGGCTAAGCAGCCTTGCTGGGTAAAATTTCGTAATTCCTATTGGAAGTGTTGACTTGCAAAATTGCGTAATTTAGGAGCCCACCAGGCTGTCAGATAGGCTTGAGCAATTTCTGGAGGGAAGGCTGGTTTCCCTCTAGAAATGCACAATTTTCTTGGGGAAGTTACTCACCCTGCAACTAGACCAAGTCCAGGTGAATAACCTGTGAGGGGAATGCATCAAGATGTGATCAACAGGCTGCCTTTATGCAAAAAAAAAACACTGAAGCTTGTGAACTTGACAAAGTAAGGAAAGCTGCTGTGAAAAGTTGGTAGAGAGGCTCCAAAAGGAAGCTAAGGAAAAATTTTGGAGGGTGGTTGTAACCACTATAACACTTGGTGATACACTATTAGAACCGCAGCTCTCTGAATCCAGCTTGTTCGTGAAAAGCAAGTCTAACACCTCTGGAAGTATTGTTTAGTTCTCTCCTCGTCTTGGTTTCACACTAGCTTGATTGTAAAATGTAGCATTTGCCAAGATCTTGGTCGATTGACAAACATTCCAAGCCAAGGAAACACAGTTGTTTCAATTGGGGTTGAGGGGTGTATAGGTGCATAAACAATATAGTTGTAAGAGCCATAGTTTCATCTTTGGTATTGCTCCACTGTCAGCAGGCCTGAATAGTACCTTGGTGGAGTCACATAGGAACACAAGCATGGCTCCGCTACGAGTGAGCCTGGTAAGTACCCTGGCGAAGTTACTTGCATCACCTCCATGTGAAAGAAGCCTTTCTCTTGTTTTGCCTTATTCATTTTTCATTTTGAATTTTTTTGAGTTTTCATTTTTTTCATTTTTCCTTTTTTTTCAACTATGCATAATAATTATTCAATTTAGAGGTGAAAGAGGGATTCTGACTTATTGAGAGCAGAAGCGGTTGTTCCAGCAGAGAAGTAGTTTATGTACTCTGACATGCCTGTTATGGTTTTCCCCGTCAACCTACTCTACTTGACTGAGATGACAAGGGTTAACCCAAAAACACCTGACTAGAGAAGGTGACACTAATTAGCATGCAAGGATTGTGTTTTCACCAAGGTTCATGTTAAATAGTATGTATTTGTTGGGTTTTGTTATATTCTTTCCACAACTAGCCCAAGTAGTTAACTAGGGGGTCAGAGGGGGGGCAGAGCCCCCCTTCATTGCACCAATTGTGTAGCGAGGGGGGGTCACAGGGGGTTTAAGGCATACCCATAACCCCACTTTATGGCGTCTGGGGAAGCACCCTATAAAATTTTGGTTTTGGACCCTATGTTAGGTTGGGCAGACCCACCTATGGTTTTGTGCATGATTTTCGCACATGTTTTTTAGACGCAATGGTTTTCGGTCCATGGTATTGGATGCTTCGGCATGTATAAATATGTATTATAACATTGAAAAGAACATAATGAAAAATCAAGCTGGTAGTCTTGGTTTTGGGATCCAAGGGAAAAGCTTTGTGTATATGTGTTTTATGTGTTATGCTCTTGCATTTTTTGTTTTATGTGTTTTACAATTCATATGCAAGTAATTTCTGTATGGGGTTAGAACCTACATTTGTAATCAAAGCAGTTTTGGCTTCAAGGGGACACCTTTGTTGCTGAGGGGTTTAGCTCGAGCCTGTGGTAGACCCTATTCAATGGGAGATCTACGAGATCGATTATGGTGGTGAAAGAACATGGCTACCAGTGGAAAGATAGAGATTGCGAAATTTAATGGTCAGAGTTTTGAGTTGTGAAAACTCAAGGTGGAGGATCTGTTGGTGGATAAAGATCAATGGATCGAGGTAGATCCAGGTACTAAACCAACGGGAGTGTCTGATGAAGTATGGAAGAAGTTTGATCGGAAGGAAAAAAGCACAATACGATTTTGTGTCTCAGATTTAGTATTGCTGAATGCATTAAAGGAAGCTAAGGTGAAGGCTTTGTGGGACAAGTTAGGGACATTGTACCAATATAAGTCTCTGGTGAATAAATTGTTCCTATGGAAAAAGCTGTATAACCTAAGAATGAAATATGGAGACTCAGTGACAGAACATCTAAACGCATTTAATATTTTGGTAAGTCAATTAGCATCCGTTGATATTAAAATTTCAGATGAAGATAAGTGCATCAGTTTGTTGTGTTCTCTGCCAGATTCATGGGATAGTCTGGTTATTGTAATAGGTAGCAATATAACTTCCTTGCATTTTGATGAAATAGTCTCATCCTTTCTAACAGAGGAGATGAGACGGAAAAATATGGAGATCCAGAATGGTAATGCCTTGTCTGTATGAGGACGGTCCCAGAACATAAACAAAAATAAGTCATTGAGTGGGAGATCTAAATCTAGAGGGATATCTAAATCTCCAGGAAAACCTGTAAAGGTGGTGTGCTAGAAATGAGGAAATGAAGGGCACTACAAAAGGGACTGTAAATCTCAAGCTCCTAATAAAGGAAAGGGATTTGATGATGCTCCTTCTACAGAGGCAAAAACCACGTCAGATGAAGGTGGGGGTGTGCACTTGCTTCTTCAAGTACACATGTAGATCATGAGGCATGGTTGATTGACTCAGGTGCATCCTTTCACTTCACTCCCCATAGAGAGTGGTTCTGCGAGTATGAGAAATACGATGGTGGTGATGTCTTCTTAGGGGATGATAGGAAGGCTAGAATCATTGGCTGAGGAAAAGTAAAGTTGAAGTTGCAAGGTGGAAGGGTTAGAACACTTCTGGGTGTTTTGCATGTTCCTACACTGGCTATAAATCTGATTTCTATAAGAAAGATAGATGATGCAGGTGTAAAAACAGTGTTCAAGAAGGATACCTGCAAAATGGTTCGGGGAGCACTGGTATTGATGTGGGGAGTTCAAACTGGAACTCTGTAAAAGCTACAAGGTGGCACTGTTATTGATGGGTGCAACAGTTCTGTGGTTCCTGAAAATGCAGCAGAAAATCTAATGGTCTCTGGAGAGAAGACCATGTTGTGGCATCAAAGGCTTGGACATATTGGAGAGAAGGGCCTTCGAATACTTCATGGTAATGGTATGGTAGAAGGTATGAGTAATATCTCTCTGGATTTTGATTTCTGTGAAAATTGTGTATATGGGAAGCAAAATCGGGTGAGTTTCCCCTTCAGTGGTAAGAGGGCGAAACAAATATTAGAGCTTGTGCAGAGTGATGTGTTTGGACCTGTAAAGGTTCCATCACTAGGTAAGTCTGTGTACTATGTATCATTTATAGATGACTTCTCAAGGAATACATGGATATATTTCCTTAAGAATAAATATGAAGTCTTTGACAGGTTTAAAGAATTTAAGGCTCTGGTGGAAAACCAGAGAAAGAAGAAGATAAAGGTTCCAAGGATAGATAACGGTGGAGAGTTTTGCAGTAAGAAATTTGAAGAATTCTATAAGAAGTGTGGTATAGCATGATAGAAGACTACTCCATATACACCTTAGCAAAATGGAGTTGCAGAAAGATGAACAAGATGTTGATGGGAAGGACAAGAAGCATGCTCAGTGGTGCCGAGTTAGGATAGGAATTCTGGGTAGAGGCGATGGAGACAACATGTTACCTGGTCAACAAATCACCTTCATCAGCGTTGTAGGATAAGACTCCACAAGCAGTATGCGTTGGTAATAAACCTTCTCTTTCAGATCTAAGGGTATTTGGATGTGATACATATGTACATGTTCCAAAGGATAAAAGAACAAAGTTGGATAGCAAATCTGAAAAGTGCATCTTTATTGGGTATAAGGATGGTTTAAAAGGTTATAAGCTTTCGAACCCAGTCACAAGGAAGGTTGTGTACAATCGAGGTGTGGTGTTTAGAGAGGTGAAATTTTTTATTAAACATGAAGTCCTACTAAAGGAACATGAGAAGATAGAGTTTGAGCTAAAGGAGGAAGAAACATACTTTACAATAGAAGAGGAATCAGAAGATGAAGAGCCACAAGCTCTGGGTGTGAAAAGATCAGTTCAAGAAAGAAGGCAGCCAGAAAGGTATAGTCCATCTCCTTTCTGTTCAAATTTTTCTTTATCTATTACTGATGATGATCCCAAAACTATGAAGGAAGCAGTAGATTCAAAGGATGGAAAACTCTGGAAAGAGACCATGGTTGATGAAATGGCATCTTTGCACAAAAATGACGCTTGGGAAACACATTGGCAGCAAATAGGTGTTCAAGAGAAGACAAATGCAGAAGGAAAGGTGGAGAAATACAAAGCTTAGTTAGTAGCAAAAGGTTATTCCCAGGTGCCAGGAATTGATTTTGGTGATATTTTTCTCCTCTTGCCAAGGTAACTTCTATTAGATTACTTTTATCTATTTTTGATGCTTTTGATTTTGAGGTAGAATAGATGGATGTAAAGACAACATTTCTTCACGGGGATCTGGAAGAGGAGATCTACATGAGGCAACCTGAAGGCTTTGCAGTGAAGGGTAAGAAAGAACTAGTATGAAAGTTAAAGAAGTTTTTGTATGGGTTAAAACAATAACCAAAGATGTGGTATCAGAAATTTCATACATTTATACAGGTACTTGGCTTCACCAGAAGCAAAGCAGATCACTGTGTATATTTTAAATTAATTGGTGATCGTGTTATTTATCTGGTCTTGTATGTGGATGATATTTTGTTGGTTGGAAATGACAAAGAAATTATACAGGATTTGAAGACCCAATTGTCCCCAAAATTCAACATGAAAGATCTTGGTGCTACAAACTATATTTTGGGCATGGAAATTAAAAGAGATCAGAAAAAGAGGAAGCTCTAATTAAAACATAGGAATTATGTCGAGACAATACTGCAGAGGTTTAATATGCAGGATAGTAAACTGGTGAAGGTTCTTATTCCTATAGGTGTGAGGTTATCTGCTGAACAGTGTCCCAAGACACAAGAAGAGAAAGAGGACATGTCCCATGTTCCATATGCAAGTGTAGTCGGTAGCCTAATGTATGCAATGGTCAGTACTAGACCAGACATTGCACATGCAGTGGGAGTATTGAGCAGGTTTATGTCAAAGCCAGGGAAGGAGCACCGGACAATAGTGAAGTGTGTTTTCAAGTATTTGCTTGGCACTGGTAATTATGGTTTGTGCTACCAAGGAACACCAGGATTAGATAAAATGTTGTACATTCATGGCTTTGTTGATGGAAACTGGGCTAGAGATCTGGATCAAAGAAGATCTACAAGTGGATATGTGTTTAACCTATTTGGAGGTGCAGTCAGTTGGATGAGTAAGAAACAATTTGTAGTGGCACTATCAACTACAGAGGTAGAATACATGGTAGCCACTCATGCAAGCAAGGAATCAGTTTGGTTGCAGAGATTGTGTTCAAGTATGGGGTTAGTACAAGGAACTATAAGGATACACTGTGACAGCCGAAGTGCAATATTCTTGGCTAAGAACCCCACAAATCATTCAAAGACAAAGCACATTGATGTTCAGTATCACTTTGTGAGGGATATGATAGAACACAAAAAGGTGTTGCTGGTAAACGTGGACACTTTGAAGAATATTGTAGATGCATTGAGAAAATCTGTAAGCTCTGAGAAGTTCTGTTGGTGTAGAGAGACAATGGGTTTTTTAGGGCTGGAAAAATGACTAAGCTCTCTTGTGGCCCCCTGTGGAAAGAAAACAACAAGCGGGAGAATGTTCGGTCGTGTTATATTATTTCCAAGACTAGCCCATGTAGTTAACTAGGGGGTTAGAGGTGGGGTGAAGCCCCCCCTTTGTTGCGCCAATTGTGTAGCGAGGGGGGGTCACAGGGGGTTTGAGGCATACTCGTAACCCCACTTTATGGTGTCCGAGGTAGCACCCTCGAAAATTCTGGTTTTTGACCCTATCTTAGGTTGGGCGGACCCACCTATGGTTTTGTGCATGATTTTTGCACATGTTTTCTGGACGTGATGGTTTTTGGTCCATGGTATTGGATGCTTCGGCATGCATAAATATGTATTATAATATTGAAAGGAACATAATGAAAAATCAAGCTGGTAGTCCCGGTTTTGAGATCTAGGGGAAAATCTCTGTGTATATGTGTTTTATGTGGTATGCTCTCGCATTTTTTATTTTATGTGTTTTAGAATTCGTATGCAGGTAATTTCTGTGCGGGGTTAAAGCCTACACTATTTTGCTTCGACGTATCATGCACTAAAGGTAATAAGCTCTTCATACATAAGAAAGATGACATCTAACCAAGTAGTGATAGTTGTACAAGCCCTCTCGTACTTCACCCAACTTATTTCAAGCGTCATACATGGTTTCATGCAAAACTAACCTATGAAGGAAACAAGAAAACTATATGAACGAAACAAGCAAAGAAAGAGTGGAAGATGAAGTGAAAGAAAAGAAAGTAAGAAAACAAGAAAGCAAACAAATAAACAAACAAAGCGAGTAAGAAAACAAGCATGCAAGCAAACTGACTGAAACCAAACACTACTCCTACTTCTACACTAATGGTGCATGGGCCTGATCACATGAAGTGATATTTTAAATGCAACTGCCGGTGCATTGGTTGACCCATGTTGGTGAAGACTTGGTTTGCGAGCAACCTAGTTGTGCGAACCAGCAAGAAAGAAAGATATAACAATGAAGAAAATCACACTTCGTGTCTAATAATGGCCATAGAACATTAGTGAGTTCAAGTGCATGAGAAGTGGTTTGTGGACTTATCATGGTGTTGTGTGACATTGCATGCAAATTTGAATCATAAGCACACTCTTGACTATGGTATGCAAGAAAATAAAAGAAACAAAGATAACTTGCGTCACGAATGAATGCTTACAATGTAAGACTCCTCTGATGAATGAGCGATGGGATCATGCAGTTCGAGTGGAGGAAGTGTGATCTGTGTGTGATATGGATCTTCAATGCATACAAATAAGTGATGAGGAGCCTTGGGTGATTGAACAGCTTCCTGATCGAAAGTGAGACTAAACCCAAGAGAGTGAGGGCCTAACATAACAGTCAGCCTGGGTTGAAGTGGCTTGACTATCTTGGGTGTTTCAACTTCATCATCAGGTAGATCATCACAAACCAGTGGCTTCGAAAGATCGACTATGATAGGTTCATTATTGTGATAAAAAAATAGAATAAATGGATCACAACTGCTACGATTAGAAGAATCAATGAATTCATAGGTGTCCTCATGATCAGATGAATCAAACATAGGGGTAGATGAAAAGAGAACAAACTCATCCTCTGTGTTTCTGAAAAAAATAGATGAAAGATCAAGTGGATTTTCAAAGAATAACTTATCCTCCCCATTTCCCAATGATGGGCCTCTTGACATGCCGAATTTTCGCTATGCCAAAAAGGGGAACCAACCCAATCATAGGCCTCAATTAGATCTGCTTTCATTTTGAGTGGCTAGTTTTGACAGGTTTTAAAGGACCCCGTGAACTATTACCAATGTTGAAAGATTGCTCCTCGAAGGAAGACTTCATTTAAATAAACAAAAGAAACAACTAACCTATATGTATCAAATCCTATCTACACTACTTCTACTTTCCTATCCTAAACTTAACTATTCTAGTCTATCATGCAGGAGCATAATAAAAGAGATTAAACACCATAAATAAATTCCAAGTCCAAAAGAATCAATTATTGAGTTCATAGATAAACAGGGCTGTATTAGAGCTTGATTGCAATCAGATTACTCATATAGGAATACACATTCCTTTCTGTATAAACAAACCTGCAACTGGTGTTTAATATGGTTTGAATTAGTGATTGCTCATAAGTTAACGAAGAAATTGAATCATATTCAAATAAACAAGACTAATCATGAATAGTATGCCATCAATAGGCACAAACACAAATCACATTTATGTTTATGCCAACGGCAACACTTTGCTTCAAAATACATAAAAGGAAAGGAAAATAAATCGGAAACTAAAGGCTCCTTCTTGAACCAAACAATCCTCTTTATTCACACTAAATCAAAATTGTTCTTCCCCAAACTCCAAAGCCCCTTCTCATCTTCAGAGCTAATACTTCTGCAAAAGCCCTTGACTCTCAGTCTTCCCTGCCTCTTCATCTCCCCCACTTTTTTTGATATACAAATCGAGTATACAAAGATAGGATCATCAGCGTAACCACTGACACGTAGAAAGCATATCTGCTGGAGCACTTCATTTCCCGAGGAAGTGAACAGATGTTGATAAAAAGGGTGACTGTGTGTCGCCTTCCCATGATGAAAACCGAGACAACTTTTCTTTCGGAAATCACAGGCGACATGTGGGATTCCGACCTGGAACTCCTAAGGCCGGTTCTTTAAACACAATGCTTCTACATACATGACTCTTCGAATCCACTCCTGCATCCTTTACTTCTCACCTGGAGATATAGTTATCATTATCTTCATGATTGAGAACAATATAACAAAAAGTTTCAAAAAAAACATAAACGCTGCCTTCATTAACTTTTATAAAACTATGGGGAACAATTGTGAAAGAAAACGATTTATGCACAAAGCACACGTAGCATACAATTTTCCCCCTTAATCCGTAGGCTTGGTAGGGTTTTTGAGGGCTTCACTTGATCACAATCAGGTATCGGTCCCTTCGTGGGTCGCAGTACCCATGCCTTCCACTTCCCCAATGTGTGATTACACTATCGGGACTCCACAGACATGCCTTTTACACTAGAAACCCGCTCCCTTTGTTATATCGAGAATTTTGGAAAACATGGGAATACAAAGAAAATCCTGCTCCGATCACTTAGGCCGGACCTCAAATTTTATGTATCAGGGCCTATAAATATTGTTAGGTCCGGCATATCGCATATCGCAATATGCACAAGCTTGGTGGCTCTGCCGATTGCGATATGCAATATGGCCTTGGACTTGAAAATATATATATCATATTTGATAAGATCAGTGGGGCTGCCATATCACCGTGTACAATGTGTATAAGGCCCAGGATCTGCTGATATGTGATATGCAATATGGTACCGTAGCCAACATATGTATGAAGTAGGGTTAATAGTGCCATCAAGTCCGGAGTATAGTGGTGCACCTTATATATATAAGCCTTAGACCTTGGCCGATTGAGATATGCGACGGGGCTTCAGACTCGACATATATATATATATATATATCTATATATATATATCTATATATATATATATATATATATATATATATATATATATATATATATATATATATATATATATATATATATATATATATATATATATATATATATATATATATATATATATATATATATAGATATATATATATCATGGTTTATAATGTTGTTGGGTCCGGTGCCTTATGGTATGCATTATGTGCTAAGGTTGAGTGCGATAAGCGAAAAAGGGATGATTTATGCATGTTTGTGAAGTCTTCCATTACAAAGAGTTAAAATGGAAATGAGGTGCAATAGAAGGTTTTGTGTGTTAAGTACACAAACAACTATAGTGAGGGTGGGGGTGATTATGCGTGCGGGCATAAATGTACTATGGATGCTTATGAGGATTTGAAAAGTCCTGATGCAGGAACTGAATGAAGTGCTAGGCTGGGTCATGAATGAACCATGCAGAAGAGATTTGTTCAAGGGGCTCAACCATTAGGAATTGAAAGTTTGACTCGTCATAGAGTTAAAATCACTAGGACGAAATAGATCATTCAGAGAGATGAAATATCAGACTTCTAGGGGACCCATTCAAAATTTCTACAAAGGAAAGTTTTAATAGGGTGGTGGTTGTGGCCAAAACAAATGGTGAACCGCTGGGCGAACCATTTATCTATGTTCCCAAATAAACCTTGAATCAATAACATATCAGGGTATTAAGATAAACTTGAAATGCAAATTGTACATATGGACAAGCATGGGTTCCATTTCAACATTAATTGCTTCAGGTGGGATAAAGACAAATAGATTCTACTAAAAGTTTTGACAGGAATTCTCCAATGGTAGTATTATGGGATTTATTGACCTTCCTTTACTTGTTTCCAACTTTCAAAATCCTTTTAGGGCCATCACTAGTCTGCCAATACCTATTTTAGGTGTGTACCTCAGCTCTTTATGTAGATATGTTTATATGCACTTTGTATAAGAATTTCAGTGCTATATTTTCATATGATTGAATGGGGCGCAGTCATGGATCATTGCATATTTTTAAACCACTTAATCAAGGTTGGGTTTTCTGTGTCAACTGGTACTCTGAGCCCAACAATAGTCCCTACTCTAACTGGCTTCCCAAACAACCTGTCCTTCCAGATTAGTACAAGGAATTGACATTTCATTTTCTTTTAAATAATTCCTTCCAATTTCAGACATAAGGACTAGAGCACAATTGGATTTTCCACAAGGTGTATGACAGTGAGCTTAGCCCATGAAAGGAGGTATACTTGTAGATGACATGTATTGGATAATTTAGTGTGGTGGATGGGACCAATGAAGAATGTTTGTAGACCTTACAGGAAAGTATAGGCTAGGTCTGAGTGGGATTGATTAAAAATGCATTGTCCCTCCATGCTAGTCTAGCTGTAGTTACACATTCTTTTGTTTTATAAATATGCCCCCACATGCTCCAGATATCCAAGTTATCAATAGATCTCACCTGGTTCCCAACATAGGCAAATGAGTGGCTTTGATTTGAATTCCACTTATGATTTACAAGGTAATGATGGATTTTAGAATCAACAGACTCATCAGTAGGTTAATGAGGAAGGTGAAGGCTGAATGTGGTGGATGAGTGCAATCTATAAAGGTAAACGAGAATGGAGGACCAGGATCAGTTGGCTAGAAAGGACTGCAATTCAAAACAGAAGGGAAATGAACTATGCAGCAAAACAAGAAAGGAAACGATGGAAATGTAACTAAACTAAGAGTAAAAACATAATGAATCCTATCCTAATCAAGAAGTAACCACCATGTGGTGGCTACTGGAAGTATCTCTTAAGATGATGACCGTTAACAAGGAGTTTCTCAATATCTTCTTGTAGAATTTTCGATTTGTAAGTTCCCTGGCCAATTTTTTCCTCAACTTTGAGTAGGCCTAGCCATAAATGTTGGAATTTCATGTGCCTACCCTTTGAGGTGATACTATTTGACTAGGGGGCATTTATTAGAGCGTTGTGCCAATTCCCCTGGTTGTCGGTGACAGATGCATGGATTACGCAGATGAAGTTTTTATTTGAGGATTCTGTGACTCTAATTCCCTAGGGGTAATATCTTGATGCATATCTTATGTGAATTGATTTATTGATAGCAAATTTAGTTAGCTTTAGTGATGAAAAATAAGAAGTGTTATTAAACATGAGAGCATTAGGGATGCCAAACCTATTGACAATAGATTTCCCAATGAAAGATATTATCTCATTTTTTACTCTCACCAATAAGCCTATCATGCTCCTTTTTAATGACGAGTTCATTTCTGAATGTCTTCCCGCAATGCAAGAGCTCAAGGATTTGCTCATCACCTTTGAATGCCTGCCAATTTTAGATGTTATTAGGTACGAATGGCCTGGAAATCAATTCAACATAATATTTATTCTTGTTTAATCTAAGATCATGGAAAGGTTTTGCAGCCATACCAGTCATCAGATCTACATCTTGGTTTTTCCATCAAGGTATGTGTATGATATTATAAGAATCAAAACTATTAATTAAGCTCCATACCTCATGTTGGTATCTTTCCATGTGTGGTGAATTGTAATGTATCCTTTCCCTGACCTAGTCCACGATTATCTATGAGTCACCAGAAGCTTTGAGTTTTCTCACCTTCATATCGAGGTCCCTTTTCAATCCCTGTAGCAAGCCTCTGTATTCTACCATGTCATTGGTGCATGTGAAATCCAATCGGTTGGCCATCGAATGTTGGTCCCCTTGCGGGTTAATGAGAATGCTCCCAGCACCTGCACCTTCCAAGAATTTAGAGTTGTCACAATAGAGTGTCAAAAATATAGAGTCTAATGTTACATCAACTGAATTGCTTTCTATGGAATAAACCCTATCATCGACTATATTACAGGGTGGTTCATCATTTGGACTACAGGGGAGAGATTCTAACTGTATGTTTAATGCAGTTTCTTCGATTGTTTCTACATGGAATTCCCCAAAACATATTTCCGTAGCACACACATTGAAACTGTAATTCCCAAGGATAGAGTTGGTAAACATTACAAGTTCATTGGGGCCATTTAGTTCTGTCACCACATATTTCATGTATCTTTCTCGTATCAACTCTCATCATATCACCCTTCCCCCTTTGAGGCAGCAAGAGGTAGACCAATCAGTTGAGAAATATCCACTGAGTTTTGCTGACCAATCCCTACTAAGTAGCATTCCATAAGCCTCGGGTATATCGACTACCACTATGTCAATGAATTGTGTGTACTGTGGTTCAGCAGCCATCTGAATCAACACATCTTTTAGTTCCCCAATTACTTTCACATTTGTCCTATCTAATTGCATAATCTGAGTCCCCGTTTTCTCAGGTATAACATGCAGTCTTTTGGCAAGAGCGTGAGGCATAACAATGGATGAGGCATCAGAATCTACCTAGCAATTGTGTAGTTCATATTGAGGATTTCAAATGTGATAAGGAAGGGTCGAATCATGGATTTTGATTTCCTCCCTATCATGGCTGCGCTAACATCTTGGGAGTTTCGATTCATTTTTGATAGGGTGGCTTCCATGGCTATTGGATTTTGGGCGAAACTAGGAGTATTAAGTTTTAACAGGTCTGGAGACCGACTTCTTGGGTTGGCTACTCATAATGGTGGGAGATTTACAATTGCATTCATTCATAGCTTGCAACAGCAAATCTCTCTACTGCGTCAGTTTTAGCAAATCGAAGTATGTTATATTAACCCTAGATTTCTCAAGATCATCCACAATATTGTAATCAATGTTATAAACAGGATAGGGCAGAGTAAACATACCGATTTTTCCATTCTTAGGCGGGATTTTACCATTTGGAGTCGAATTTGTTGCAGTGGGGGCTGTGTCCCTTTTCTCTAGATGGTTTGCAACTGGGGTATTCTTGGACTCACCACTGGGTATGCCCTTCTCAATAGAAACTTTGGGAGCATATGCTTTCACAAGGCGAATATATTTCTTTGTTGGCTCTACAGGCTTCATCGCACTTGGAAGTGGCCCTTTGCTTCGTGTGTGAATTTCATTAGTGTGGATTTCTACCGTGAATTCTTCTTCATCATCATCATTTTCATTTGTAAAGAAATCCCACAGTACATTGATCAGAGATCCTTCATCCATAAGCTCTTCTACTTGGTATTCTTCCTCATTTTCTTGTTTTGGATCTAGCTCCACTATAGGTTCTTCTTTGTTAAGGAGTGATCCAATGACAACCAGCTCTTCCATATTTAGATTCCCTTCATCACGGGGAGTGGGTAATGCAGGTTGATCATGACCACCTTCTATCTTCTTGTGATAGAAAGGTTTGAAGTGTTTCCTATTGTTATACTCTCCTCCACTCTCTCCATCATTCCTTTTCATATCGATGACTGTGTTTGTTAGTTTCTTAATGATCCGATGAAAACCTCCCACATCTGTGGTGTCCCTTTCTTTTCCCTCAACCACTTTTTTATCACTCCCATTGATCATGTTGGACAACTGAGAGGCTTTCTTTCCTTCAGTTGTATGGGGACTTGTTGTGAGACTAATAATTTCATTCTTGAATTTTATTTCTGCATCGACAGCACCTTGTAAGGTTTGGGCATTACTTCTCTTGACCCACATTATAGTAGGGACATGGAGAGCAGAGATGTAGAATTCCATGAGTACCTCCTCAGTAGGTCTAGCGTTAGTCGGGATTCTGTTGAACAAGGTGTTGAACTGAACGTTAAAATCCTTGACCTTTTCTTTGGTTTCCATTTTCAAATGGGATACTTCTAAAACTAAGGCCACAGGTATTTTGTCATGTTTAAGAAGGCCTGTTGAATGGAAGCCCATGAGGTGATCGATCTTGTTCTCAAGCTAAAGTACTATGTGGAGGCCACACCAATCAGAGTAAAAGGGAATAGGCGGCATACTATATCTTCATTGGCTACCCCCAACATGCGCACAACCAGGAAGAAAGAGTGAATATGATTATCTGTGGTGTCTCCACACTCAGGGTCGAATTTCGGTAGTACTCTTTTTGCATTCTTGGGTAAGGGATGCTGCTATCCAGGTACTGCTACAGTGTCCTGAGCGGGCCAAGGAGGAAGTGCTCCAGGAGGAGGTGGGAGTTGGTTCCCATCTAGTTGAGGAATATTAGCCATATCGTAGATAGGGATGTTCTGGTTGAGGGCTTATTCATTAGGATATGCCAAATCAGGCTAGGGATTTCCTTCAGACAGGGAATCCTTAGGGATTTCTTCCCAAGGAGAGTTGATACTCTGCAAAGAATCAAGCACAATATCTTCAAGAGACGGTGGTGCAGACATTTCTTTGTTTATGTGATAAACCCTTGGCTTTCTTTTTGCTGTCGAAGGTAATGGTAGAGAGATAAGGATATGTGATAGGGAATGAGCGTAAGCCTGAGTAAGTCTTATGACTGATTTCTCCTGAGTGACATGATACTCCCACAGTGTCTCTTCTTCGAAATGAGGCTTTTCCGAATGTGAGGAGGGGTCTTTTCAACCTTCACAATCCATGTATTAATCTTCTTGAATCCATGCATGGCACTCATAGATGAAATCTTGAAACATGTGGATGGCAGTTCAGGCCCTCCTTCTAACACCAATTTGTTGACATGGAGAATTTTCGCTATGCCAACAAGGGAAACTAACCCGATCGCAGGCCCCAATTAGACCTACTTTCATTTTGAGTGGCTAGTTCCGATGGGGTTTAAAGGACCCTGTGAACTGTTATTGGTGTTGAAAGATTGCTCCCTGGAGGAAGACTTCATTTAAATTAACAAAAGAAACAACTAACCTATATGTATCAAATCTATATACACTACTTCTACTTTCCTATGATAAACTTAACTATTCTAGTCTATCCTATAGGAGCATAATAAAAGAGATTAAACACCATAAATAAATTCCAAATCCAAAAGAATCAATTACTGAGTTCATAGATTAACAAGGCTATATTAGAGCTTGATTGAAATTAGATTACTCATATAGGAATACACATTCCTTTCCATACAAACAAACCTGCAACTGGTGTTTAATATGGTTTTGAGTCAGTGATCGCTCATAAGTTAACCAAGCAATTCAATCATATTCAAATAAGTAAGACTAATCATGAAAAATATGCCATCAATATGCACAAACACAAATCACATTTATGTTTATGCCACTGGCAACACTCTGCTTCAAAACACATAAAAGCAAAGGAAAATAAATCAGAAAGTAAAGGCTCCTTCTTGAACCAAACAGTCCTCTTTATTCACAATAAATCAAAACTATTCTTCCCCAAACTCCAAAGCCCCTTCTCATCTTCGGAGGTAATATTTATGCAAAAGCCCTTGACTCTCTGTCTTCCTTTCCTCTTCATCTCCCCCATTATTTTCAATATACAAATCGAGTATACAGAGATAGGATCGTCAGTGTAACCACTGACACGTAGAAAGCATATCTGCTGGAGTGCTTCATTTCCTGAGGAAGTGAACAGATGTTGATAAAAAGGGTGACTGTGTGTTGCCTTCCCATGATGAAAACCGGGACAAATTTGCTTTTAGAATGCATAGGAAACACGTGGGATTTCAACTTAGAATGCTTAAGGACGGATCTTTAAACACAACACTTCTACATACATGACTCTTTGAATCCACTCCCGCGTCCTTTACTTCTCGTCTGCAGAGATAGTTATCATTAGCTTCATGATTGAGAACAATATAGTAGAAATGTTGAAACAAAACATAAACGCTACCTTCATTAAATTTTATAAAACTACATGGAACAAGTGTGAAAGAAAAGGATTTACGCAAAAAACACACGAAACACACAATTTTCCCGCTTAATTCATAGGCTTGGCATGGTTTTCGAGGGCTTCACTTGATCACGATCGGGTATCGGCCCCTCCATGGGTCGTAGTACCCATTCCTTCCACTTCTCCAATGTGCGATTACACTATCACGACTCCACGGGTGCGCCTTTTACACTAAAAACCCGCTCCCTTTGTTATATCGGGAATTTTGGAAAACACGAGAATACAAAGAAAATCCCGCTCCGATCACTTAGGCTAGACCTCAAATTTTATGTATCGCGGCCTATAAATATCGTCGGGTTAGGTATATCACATATCACAATATGCACAAGCCTGGGGGCTCCGTTGATTGTGATATGCGATATGGCCCCAGACCCGAAAATATATATATCATATTTGATAAGCTCGGCAGATCCCCCATGTCACCACACACATTGTGTATAAGCCCCGAGCTCCACCGATATGTGATATGCAACATGGCCCTGGACTCGACATATGTATGAAGTAGGGTTAATGGTGCAGTCGAGTCAGGAGTATAGTGGTGCACCTTATATATATATAAGCCTTAAACCTTGGCCGATTGCGATATGCGACGGGGCTTCGGACTCGACATATATATATATTATGGTTTATAATGTTGTCGGGTCTAGTGCCTTATGGTATGCGTTATGTGCCAAGGTTGAGTGTGATAGGCGAAAAAGGGATGATTTATGCATGTTTGTGAAGTTTTCCATTGCAAAGAGTTAAAATGGAAATGAGGTGCGATACAAGGTTTTGTGTGTTAAGTACACAAACGACTATAGTCAGGGTGGGGTGATTATGCGTGCGGGTATAAATGTACTATGGATGCTTATGAGGATTTGAAAAGTCATGATGAAGGGACTGAATGAAGGGCTAGGCTGGGTCATCAATGAACCATGCAACAAAGATTTGTTCAAGGGGTCAACCATTATGAATTGAAAATTTGACTCGTCATAGATTTAAAATCACTGGGACGAAACAGATCATTTGGAGAGATGAAAGTTCATACTTCTAGGGGACCCATTGAAAATTGCTACCAGGGTAAGTTTTAATAGGGTGGTGGTTGTGGCCACAACAAGACCAACATCTGGTGATTCTTGCAAGTGATCAACAATGGGTGCATCTGTGGATGAAGACACACATGCAAAATCATGGATGGCAGGTTCACCAAAGTGGTCAAGAAAGAACGAAGGGGGCTCAGTGATGAGCCCCAAAAATGGATAGTTATATGGGATAATTGAGAATCCTAATTCGAATTAATCCACCATTCTCATTAGTTTATTGCATGTTTTTTATTATATTTATGCTAATAGAGTGAATTGGGTTAGTCATTATGCCAACAAGTCTAATGTGTGCTTTGTGTAGTCCTTTTGATTAATTTGGAGACAAAATCAAAGGTTTAAATGAGCACTTGGCAACCAAATTTGTGGAGAGGATTTTTAGGAAGGTGTCCCCTTCATTTATGGGCCCTTACCTCAAATTCTCCACCATCAGCTCCGAGTTCAAGGGCCACCAAATCGATTATCACAAAGGCAGCCAAGCAAGTCAAGTAGGACTGCTCTTAACTGCAAGTTCTCGGCAGCCAAGTCCCTAAAGTTTAGGAGGATTGTTGGGGTCCTCAATTTGTATAAATAAGAGGGATTAGGGCCTCATTTCAGTTATTCACTTTGTAGGAAGAAGTTAGCTAGTTTGTAGTTATATTTTAGTCATTCTTTTAGTCATTTTTCAGGCAGTAGATTAGCTCTGCATTTCAGCAGATTTTCAAGCTTTCCTTGTGGACAATTTTTGGAATGTAACTATTCTTTTGATCAATAAATATGAATCCAACTTTTCACCAGCTCTAATCTCTCTTAGGAGGTTGTAGCGCTTACGGTTGGGCCCATCTCAAGTGCCCAGTACCTCCTTTATTTACTTTCATGTGTCTTTGCTGCATTCTTAGAATAAAATCTATTATTTAGATTAAAATATTGCTTTGTTACTTAGGTCATTTTTGATGATTAAAATAGATTTTCATGGTCAAATTTACTTGATAAGTTAATCACAGGGAAGATCTTCAGAAAAAGGCTACCAAGCACCTTAGATCTCACCTCCCCCTCAGTGGAATCATGAGCTGGGACCAAGGTGACCTTGCTGCCACCAAAAACACTATCTTTGCTTCACCATGCAAGCATTAGTGTTGGATTCTTAGCTGTCGAACTTGATCTCAGTTTTGATTGCATGCTTAGGTTTATGATTGCTTAGTTGTATAGTTATTTCATCTGATGTCATTGCAAATAAACTTTTGTTCCATTTTTTTGTTGTTATCTAGGTTATAATAGGCTAACGTAGATAGGTCTTTGATTCTCCGAGTCCTTGTTTGTGTCGTTTAAAAAACAACTTGTAGAGCACATGTTATCCTTCTTTCTCTGCCCATTCTCCATCCAACCTACCTACTCCATCCTTCACTTAGAACCCCTACCTTACATTTGCCTCATTCACTTACTTTGCCATGATTCTCATCTTCTTGTGCAACATCGTTTCATCCCTCCTTGAACAAATCTAACCATCTGCGCCACTCCTCAACTCCATCCTCCAAGTCTTGAACTCCCTTAAACCCTATTTCACATCCATACTCACTCCTTCATCCTTCTTCATCCATCCATCCTCCAAAATCCCATTTCTGAACATCCTGTAGAAAATCACATAACATCTTGTAGAAATTCCAGAACATCCTGTAAAACCCCTACAAACTTCCTGTAGAAGCTCACGAATGAGGTTTCTTGATAGCCAAAATATGTGAAACTCTCTATAAGGGTGTTAGGGACCCCTTAGGCCCTCTCTGAACCTTCCTGACCTCCTCTAAGCATTTCCTCTCGTTGATCCACCTCTGCACAGTAAAAAACAGTGAAAGCACATGCACGATAATTCAGACAGCTTATTCAAAAACACAAAAAGATGTTTTCTTCATATAGAAGTAGCTTAGACACATGTATTTTACCTTCCTAGAAGTAATGGCATCTCTTTCAGTAGCTTGCATCCTTTTTTTCGCATCAGTAGGACTAGCTGGTAAAATTAGGGTTTGCCAGGGTTTGCGCTTTCTTTCAGCTTTTCAGTTTCTTTTCACAAGCAGATTAGCTTCCTTCGAGTTAGCTTCCATCCATCAGTTAACAAGCTTCTTCTCAAAGCTCGTAGAAGTTGGCTTGAGCCCCTAGCGAACTTGTGTTAGCTGACCAAGTGACAGTTGCGGAAATAGCTAGTACGTGTGCATACAACACCATCGCTTCCAAGTTTGTTACGAACTAAAGGGTTGATAAAAGTAAATAAGGGAGTCCTAGGAGTTGCAGCATTATTACTGCAATACTGGAGCCCACCATCTTTTTGGCGTTGTTGTTGGGGAAGCGTCAGAGTATTGGTGATTGCTGCTTTTCTTCTATTTTCTACTACAACCTTCTACTAAGTAGTTTATTTCAGCAGCGTAGAGTAGATTGTTTCATTTCCATTCTGCAATTTCATTTCCGCAAATGTAGATTAGACATTTCCTGCTTTCATAGATTAGAATTTCAATTCCGCAATTTCATTTTTGCAAGCGTAGATTAGCATTTCAATTCCGCAATTTCAATTCCGTAAACGTAGATTAGCATTTCAATTCCGCAAGGGTAGCCTAGCATTTCATTCCTGAATTTCATTTCAGAAAAATAGATTAGTCGTTTCCTTCTTTCATTTCAATTCCACATTTTCATTTCAACAAGATAGTTAGTTGCAGTTCAATCTATTTTAGTTTTGTAGGTACAAGCAGAAAAAAAGCAAAAATCAACCAAAAATATTTCCTTTCATGCGTTGTAGGAGTAGAGATAATTCAGAAAAATGATTGCACAACACCCCCACTGCTTCACACAACCAACATTCTCTCTTATTCGATGGTTGTGATTAAAGAACCATTAGGTGGAAAACAAGACATATTTGAAGAACCTCAAGGGAAGAAGAAGAAGAAAAATTCCTCTAGAGAAAATGGCTACAAGCAGAAATGTTGGGAGCAGTACCTTATACAAAAATGAATTTTCAAATCAGATGGAAGATTTCAAGAGCGATATGAGGCAGTTTCTTGCCATGCAACTGGATACCTTACAGATCCAAAGGAAGTAAGAGGAAGCTAAGAGGGCTTTGGTCATATTTTGTCCTAGGTGCACTAGAAAGCATCCTAGGAATGAATGTCCATTGCACTCCATAGAAGTGTGTTTCATCTGTGAAGAATACCATCCTACGAATGAGTGCACTTCCTTGCCTGGACTTAAAGTTGCATATCAAAGAGCCAAAGGAGCCACTGAAACACTCTATTATATGAACCAAAGAAGGCCATATGGACCCATACCCTACCAGTAGGAAATGCAAGGGACATCCCAGACCTATTACGATACCTATCAAGCCACTTCCATGCCTTCTTGGGGCCCCCCTGCTCATCCTTCCTGGTTCGCACCTCTTCCTTGTTCCTTCACAGATCCATATTATTCCCAACCAGTTGCTCATTCCTTTCACTCTTATGCTCAGAGACAACCTCAATGGAATGCACCTCATCAGGAGTGGAGGCCCCAATAGAACTCTCCTCCCACTCATTTTCCTTCACCACCTGCCCCATCACAACCCCATCCGCGTCCATCTCAAATATACACCCCCACTCAACTACCCATACCACTATTTCCAAACTCGCACATTGGGATAGTTCAACCTGATTACAATGCTGAGGCACAACATGTCCAAACAACTCCTCTTGAGCACAATGATATTCACCATAGCTCAGGAACATTATTGCAAAAAAGGGATCATATTGAAAACATTAAAGGACCACATCCAGCAAATGAAGATTCAAAAGAAGAGATCAAAGAACCATGGGCTGCACTTGATGAAGAGAAGACATCAAAATCAGAGATCGAGAGAGTTCTCTTATGGTTACCATCAAATCTTCCATGTATTCAAGAGAAAACTCAGCAAAAAGAGGAATATGTGAAGGTCATGATAGAAGAAGATATGGAGAATGATCCAGATCAGCAAAAGGCCCAAGGATATTAGCGGTATATTGAGGTATGGTTTCAGATGGTCGCCAAGTTGCAGCAATACTCTCTTCCTCAGCTATGCTCGATCCCTTCAAAGTCAAATCATTTGTTCTCTGAAATCCGGATACCTGTCAAAGCATGCATTTCGAGCCTCCATATCATTTTGTCTCTAATCTCGATGTGCACATGGCTCCATTGGAAGTATTCTTATACTTGAGAACGATTTTGTTTTTCAAGTAGGGTAGGGTAGAAAAAAAAAGAGAAAAAAAGAAAAAAAAGAAAAAAGAAAAAAATGGAAAAATGGAAATAAGAAGAAAAATATAAGGTGAAAACCTTCTCGGAGGAACTTTAGATTGGATCATTGATTGAAAACCTCCATGAGGCAGTCAATGGGTTGGAAAAAAGAGAAAAAAAAGAAGAGAAAAAAATAAAAAGAAAAAGAGAATAAGATCCCTGGGTGAAAACCTCCCTTGGAGGCGCCTAGAGCAGGCAATTAGGGTGAAAACCTCCATGAGGCACTGTAGTTGTTTTCAAAAAAAAAAAAAGGAAAAGAAAAAAAAAAGAAAAAAAGAAAACAGGACTAATCTCTGTGAAAAATTGCAGGTTGTAGTGAATACTTTGCAGGCAAAGAGGGGCACGTAAAACGAGGACAGGAGTCTGTACCAGGCTCCTGGACATCCCTTCAGACACCCCCTCCAGGGCCACTCACCTCTCCTAGGATTTGGTCACATTCAGGTCAAGATTGGGCTTTCTACAGGAAGTTCCAGTGGTTTTTACAAGAAGTTCTGTATTTCTATAGGAAACATCCTGTAGAACCTTCAGGCGAGACAGATTCGACTTTGGAAGGGAATCTAAGGCTTGGAATCTATTGGTTAGGCTTGCAAGCATCAATTTTTCCATCCCTCACCTTTCTCCATCATTTTTTCCACCTCAGTGTACTTCTTTTATGAAAACTGTGCTTTCTATAGGAAGTTCCTGTAGAAATTATAGAACGCTGGAAAGGGATTTTGAAAAGTAATTTGGTGAACATGGAAGCCTCATAAAAGGTTCATAAGTCCTCTTGTAATATTCAAACTCCTCCTCCATCATTTCCATCCCTGCATCACAGCCCATGCTCATTTTTCTTACCATGCAGAAAACTGCAGAATGCCTTGAAGCAAAAATACCTAGTGCTGAAATTTATTTTTTCCATAACTTGAAAACCGTGCATCCATTTACAAAACCATTTTACAGGGAGTTGTATAGGGATGATGGCAACATGACCGGTACTTTAGCCAATTCCGGTGCACGGTTTCCAAGAAATCGGCCCCCATCACCTTCAGCCATTTTTGCATTTTCTCCATATCCGTGCATCCATTTCAAAACCTGTTTCATGTGGAGATACATGTGGGTGATAGTAACCTACCCAAGCAGTTTTAGCCGATTCCGATGCACAGTTTTCGAGAAATTGACCTCTGTAATCTTCAACGATTTTCTATTTTTCTTAAAATCCGTGCATCCATTGACCACCATTTTGCTATGGGAGGTGCATAATGATGATAGGAACATGCTCAGCATGCTTTAGATCGATCCGGTCTATCAGTCGGGAGAAATGGCGAAAACAAGTTTCTGTCCTGTGAAAATTCAACATCAACGGATTGAGGGTGCAGATCTGAATGTGGAAGCCAGCTCCTGCAGTGTGGATCCTTCCAGAGGATACATGCATAAGGAAACAGCCATGAATCATCATCCAAGCCATCATGCAACCACAGAAACAAATGCAGCGACAAAAAACACCTCACAACAGCCACATTCGACTTCTAGGTACGTGACTAAACCTCGTTCCTCTTATTACATGAATGTAATTTGGAAACTACATGAGCAATGATATGGTTGTGATAAAAAATTGGTGGACAGCCAACTGGCCACCGTCATCGAGTTCTCGAGTGCTCAGCCAAAGACCATGCAGTATGCGTGTACAGGCAACTCACGTAAAATAAAATAAAAAAATAGACAGTGGTAGAGATTTTCAACCCCAACATAGCTAATGGTAAGGGATTCTAGGAAGAAAACATCCAGTCCCATGATGACACTACAGTCTACATGTGGCCACATACACCTAGCCACCTCACTCCCTCACCATGAATCACGCCAAAATTAAATGATGCTCGGCTGAAAATCTCACCACTCTTTGTTCAACTGCGGTCACAACTGAAGCATGCGTCCACCACCTCCAGATCAGTTAACGAGTGGTCCTCTGCAAGATTCCTACCTGATTTCTCGAGATTTTTGCCATTTTTAGAAAAATCTCTCACCTATCGGGCTCTACAGGAAGCGTCGTTTCGTTCTACAAGAAGGCTTCTACAGGAAACACAGAAAACAACCATGCAGAAAGAAAACTTGGGATTTTCAGCGAAGTTAAAGCTCAAAACTAGGTAGGATCGGGAAACTTCTTTTTTCATGATTTGTTGGTACAAAATGGTGAATTGAACACGACATTAAATTGAAAAATGAGAGTAAAAAGTCTGCCTGTGCATTGAGAACAGTGGAAGTCTGCCTGCATGATTCAATGAGTTTACCCATTCTTTTCTTCTACCTCCGAAATCTCCTCATCAGTTTTAAAAATAAAAAGAAGAAAATAAAAAGTTCCCTTGCAAGGAAGACATGTAGCAGTAGAGACCAACCTGTGTGTGGAAAAACACAAATTTACATATCCATCAATGTGTGGAAAAAACCAGTGTCCTTATGCTCTGATCTGTAAAAATCTTTCATAAATAGATAGACCAATTCAAGGTGACAACAGTTTTAACACAAGGGAATTACTGCCATTTGATGTTGTAAAGAGCACACGAAAAATTCCTTCTTGGGTTCAAAAAAAAATGAATTCAGTTGTCCTCTATTTCGGTGATTGACTGTGTTTTTTCCCACTTGAACATTTTCTCTTTTTTTGGTTAAAACACAAACTCAACACCATGCCAACTGAAGAAATTGAGAAGAACATTGATGAGGGAGCACAAGACATTCAAGCAGAGGGTAAAATGGAGGAAGAACATAAGGAAAAAGAGGAATTTGACATGACCGCTGAGCATGAGACAGAAAAGGAGACAACAACAAAAACAGAGAGGACGAAAAAGGAAAAAGGTTGGGAAGAAAAAGGCCAAGAAAGCCCAAATGAAAGTTGGCACAACCAAGGCAACCACACCAAAATTGAAAGGTAAGACACCCCCAGCCAAGCAGACCGAAACAGTGAAGACAGGTTCTACAGGAAGCCAGAAGACAATTTCTACAGGAAGCCAGAAAGCAGTTTCTACAGGAAGACAGAAAACAGTTGACACAGGACTTTCTACAGGAAGACAGAAAACAGTTGACACATGACTTTCTACAGGAAGTATGGAAACAGAGGAACAAAAAGGAGAAATCGCTTGAGATTTTACCCAGGGAGGCAACAGCTGTGCTGGCTACCCTTAGCACATCTCCAAAGAAAAATGGGCAACGAAAGAGGGAGCCTTCCATGTATTTTAAGGCAAGAAGGAGCATGCGGATAAAAACTGGCAGACCCCAACCACAGTCAAAAGAGCCAATTACAATTGTATACACCCCAGCTACACAAAAGGTAAAGTCTCCCTCAAAGTCATCCATCACCTATGAACGGGGAAGCCCGAAGACATCCACCTGGCGAGAAAGAATGAAAATGTTAGACACAACAGCCTCTCTACAGGATGCTGAGACTGTTCTACAGGAAACTCAAGCTAAGCTAAGAGAGACCAAGAAATTGGAAGAAAAGTTGGCCAAACAATCATAGAAAGAAGGAAAGACAAGGAAATATCTGATGAGCAGCAAAGAGAGGACAAGCTGCAGGCTGAGGTTGAGGTGCTAACAAAAACTACTACAAGAAAAGGAGCACAGGTAGTGGGAGGAAGTAGGGAGAAAAGCATGGTTTCATGACTGAGAAGAGGACATCACTTCAGAAGCTTGGCATGACAGGGAGGAAGAGATAGATTAGTTGCTCAGAGGATGAGCAACACTTTCAGTAGGGGGTGATGATGAGCCCCAAAAATGGATAGTTATATGGGCTCATTCAGCCTCCTAATTCGACTTAATCCACCATTATCATTAGTTTATTGCATATTTTTTATTATATTTATGCTAATAGAGTGAATTGGGTTAGTCATTATGCCGACAAGTCTAATGTGTGCTTTGTGTAGTCTTTTTGGTTAATTTGGAGACAAAATCAAAGGTTTAAATGAGCACTTGGCCGCCAAATTCGTGGAGAGGATTTTTAGGAAGCTGTCCCCTTCATTTATGGGCCCTTACCTCAAATTCGCCACCATCAACTCGGAGTTCAAGGGCCACCAAATTGATTATCACAAGGGCAACCAAGCAAGTCAAGTAGGACTGCTGTTAACTGCAAGTTTTGGGCAGCCTAGTCCCTAAAGTTTAGGAGGACTGTTGGGGCCCTCAATTTGTATAAATAAGAGGGCTTAGGGCCTCATTTCAGTTAGTCACTTTGTAGGCAGAAGTTAGGTAGTTTGTAGTTTGATTTTAGTCATTCTTTTAGTCATTTTTTAGGCAGTAGATTAGCTTTGCATTTCAGCACATTTTCAAGCTTTCCTTGTGGACAATTTTTGGAATGCAACTATTCTTTTGATCAATAAAGATGAATCCAACTTTGCAATAGATCTAATCTCTCTTAGGAGGCTGTAGCTCTTGGAGATGGGCCCCTCTCAGGTCCCCAGTACCTCCTTTATTTACTTTCATCTGTCTTTGCTACATTCTTAGAATAAAATCTGTTATTTAGATTAAAATATTTCTTTGTTAGGTCATTTTTTATGATTAAAATATATTTTCATGTTCAAATTTACTTGATAGGTCAATCACAGGGAAGATATTTAGAAAAATACTACCAAGCACCTTGGATCTCACCTCCCCCTCAGTGGAATCATGAGCTGGGACCAAGGTGACCTTGCTGCCACGAAAAACACTGTCTTTGCTTCACCATGCAAGTATTAGTGTTGGATTCTTAGTTGTCAAACTTGATCTCAGTTTTGATTGCATGCTTAGGTTTATGATTGCTTAGTTGCATACTTATTTCATCTGATGTCATTGCAAATAAACTTCTATTCCATTTCTTTGTTGTTATCTAGGTTAGAATAGGCTAACGTAGATAGGTCTTTGATTTTTCAAGTTCTTGTTTGTGTGTTTAAAAAACAAATTGCAGAGCACATGTTATCCTTCTTTCTCTGCCCATTCTCCATCCAACCTACCTACTCCATCCTTCACTTAGAACCCTTACCTTACATTTGCCTCATTCGCTTACTTTGCCATGATTCTCATCTTCTTGTGCAACATCGTTTCATCCCTCCTTGAACAAATCTAACCATCTGCGCCACTCCTCAACTCCATCCTCCAAGTCTTGAACTCCCTTACACCCCTATTTCACCTCCATACTCACTCTTTCATCTTTCTTCATCCATCCATCCTCCAAAATCCCATTTCTAAACATCCTGTAGAAAATCACAACATCCTGTAGAAATTCTAGAACATCCTGTAAAACCCCTGCAGACTTCCTGTAGAAGCTCACGAATGAGGTTTCTTGATAGCCAAACTCTGTGAAACTCTCTAGAAGGTTGTTAGGGACCCTTTAGGCCCTCTCTGAAACTTCCTAACCTCTTCCAAGCATTTCCTCTCATCGATCCACCTCTGCACAGTCAAAAACAGTGAAAGCACATGCATGATAATTCTGACAACTTATTCAAAAATACAAAAAGATGTTTTCTTTAGATAGAAGTAGCTTAGGCACATGTATTTTACTTTCCTAGAAGTAATGGCATCTCTTTCAGTAGCTTGCATCCTCTTTTTCGCATCAGTAGGACTAGCTGGTAAAATTAGGGTTTGCACTTTCTTTCAGCTTTTCAGTTTCTTTTCGCAAGCAGATTAGCTTCCTGCGAGTTAGCTTCCATCCATCAGTTAACAAGCTTCTTCTCAGAGCTCATATAAGTTGGCTTGGGCCCCTAGCAGACTTGTTCCAACCTGACCAAGTGACAGCTGCGGCAAGAGCTAGTGCTTGTGCATACAGCACCATCGCTTCCAAGTTTGTTACGAACTACCATGTTGATAAAAGTAAAGAAGGGAGTCCCAGGAGTTACAGCATTATTACTGCAATACTAGAGCCCACCACTCAGATGGAAGGGAGTCATCCTTCGTCGAGTGTTGATGCTCAAGCTCCCACTCATACTCTTCATGAATGAAAGCGCATGTTGGTTGTGTAACACCAACTCCGTCAATGGGTTGTACCTCTTTCACAACAAGTGTAGAGTCTGGAATGGATGAACACAAGATAGCATCATCCAGAGGAACACTTGAGTTTGAAGACGAAGGCCATAAAAAATAAAGAATATGAGAACTCGAAGGACTCATAACCAAATATGTGAAAAAATTGAGTGAAGTGATGTTGGGAGAATGTGAAAGATGAATAGGTGTGTGAGCAAAACCTCGACATCACTCGGTAGTGGTGGAGCGATTGAATGAGAGGGAGGTTGACAATTAGTGGAGACATTGTGCACATCCACATGAGATTGCGTAGCTCCATCAGTGAAGAATGCTGAGCGAGGCTTGATTTCAAACTTTCTGTTGGGACGGGCAGACTTCTTAAGACAATACTCAAACCCATCCCAAAGATAAGAAAATTTCATTTGGCTCCTCGTAGCTTGAAACTGCAAGTCACAGAAGCGCTGCTAAAAATCAATAACAGATTTATGTGGAGTCCTCCATTTCTGTAACAGTTTCTGGTCAAGATGGTCTGGATCAAAATGATAGAATGTGTCTTCAATAAGATCACAAAAGTGCTCAATTGAGTGCACACTATCAACCAGTAGGCTGAGAAGCCAACAAAATGGAGATTCACGAAGTGTGTACGAAGGCAACAAGTTGACCTATTCATCAAAACACCCATATTCCTCATGAAGCATGGAAAGAGAGCCATGTAAGTACTCAGGCTTGGCCACATCGCCTTCAGCATCATACACATTAACTTTCCAAAGTACATGTTCAACTCCAATTGGACTTGCTTTTTGTCTTTGCCTTGGCGAGTGTGTTGAATGGATTGGATTGCATGTGTGTGCACAATGACATGCATGATGTTGAATCTATTTCATGTGATCAACAAAACTACTCACTATGTCTACTCCGTGTCAACTGCTGGGATGGATCTTTAACTTGTAACGATGCAATTTCATCTGTGAGTGCATGTTGCACCCATTGTTGTTCCTATTTCTACTGCCGCTCCTACATCTGCCTGTGAAGCTTCATGTTCTTCCTGAGTTTTTGCTTCAGCACGTGAAACTCCTTCTTTGTTCCATTCTCTATCTTCATGCAATCTCCATGTCATGTCGTGTCAACAACCTTCCTTTTTCATTCATTGCATTTGTTGCATTTGTTGCATTCGTTGTATTTATTGCATTCGGTATGCTTCCTTCAACTGTTGCTCATGATGCTACTTGATGTGATATCTTGATTTTCTTGTCTACGAACAACTTGACATCTTCGTGTGTAGGCAAGCTCATAGACATTTGATCAACTTCATCTCTAGGTGTGGTCTGAACGGTGTCTTCCAGTCTGCTCTCTTGGACACCATCATACCTATACTGCTGAGAGGCAGATGAACATCTACAATACCTGGAGACATGGCAACACTCATGGCAAGCAATCTCTTAGTTGAAAACCAAAATGAACTTGAGAATTGACTTGCAAGATACCTATGCGACTGATCATGAAGGTTTCGCAATTTTGGCGGGAGGTCGGGAGACCGACTGCCAAGACTACACAAGGCACAGTCTCGGCTATTGGGAGAATGAATGACTACTCAAACTGCACAATGCATAGTCCAATCTAGCCACTGACTGCTAGAATTGTGCAATGCGCAATCTCAGCTGGCAATGGCAGCGAGCTGAGTGACTGCATTGTGCAATTTTCTCGGCTAGCAGTCACTGTCCCTCATAAATGCGCAAAATAGTCCCGGAGGATAGTGCCTAGGTAGAAATGTGCATTTCATGAGAGGAAGATAGAGCCTTCCCTCTCAATAATGCGCAATGTTGTCTTGGTGAAGCTCTTGGTGAGGCAAAGTCTGGGCCAAGGCTACCCAGACTCGCCGATGAGCAACTAAAAGTGAATGTGAGTGCGAATGCATGTTGATACTGAGTGTAATCATAAGTGAATGATCATACATGCAGACAACGAATGACATATTTAGAAAATGGAACAACATGAATGCGGGTAAGACGAGTCGTTGAATCAGTGACCGTTCGTGAAAAATAGTTTCATGCATGTGACAACAATGAGATAGCAATGAAAACTGAAACAATGGTAGGAAAAGCTAGTATACATGTAAATGATAGTAAGTGTTCAAATAAATCAAGCAAATAGTACTCACACAAGAAAAAACACAAAAGAGACAAAAATGTAACACAAGTCATGGAAAGCGGAACTTACCCTTAAACAACTAAGCTGAATGTGCCAACTACTCCTGATGTGATGTGGGATGCTAGAGCTGCAAGATTGATGTGAGGAATGAGCTCTAAAATGTCTGTCTGATGAGTTTTGATAACATCGAGGTTATGACACGCATGCCACAAATCTAGGGAAAGCGACACTTGGTGGGAGGTTTCTGAAATGATCCTTGGATATAACCTCCAACTACTAAACATAGATCCCTAAAACAAGGGATGCCTTTGCATGCTGCCTTGGGAGAAGAAACCCATGTATGCAAGTATTTTTTTCTCGGTCCCAGAGGGAACTCGTCAACTCAGCTGCACATGCAAGACATTGTTTGACTGCTTGAAGGAAATGCACATTTTTGGATAGGATCTGAGCGGACTGCCCAGGAGATTTACGCAATTTCAAGGCAAAACAACTGATTGCTTCCTAGATTTGCGCAAATTTTGGGCTGAGCAGCCCTGTTAGGGAACATTGTGTAATTCCTACTGGGAGTGTTAACTGGAAAAATTGTGCAATATGGGACCGCGGCAGGCTACCAGATAGGATTGCACAATTTCTGGAGGGAAGGTTGGTTGCCCTCCAAAAATGTGCAATTCTCTTGGTGAGGCTGCTCAACATGAAACTCGACCAAGTCTAGGTGACCAACTTGTGAGGGGAATGCATCAAGATGTGATCGAAATATTGTCTTTGTGAAAGCAAAACACTGAATCTTGTGAACTTGACGAAGCAAGGCAAGCTACTGTGAAAAATTGGTAGGGAGGCTCCAAAACAAAGCTAAGGAAAAATTTTGGAGGGTGGGTGTAGCCGCTACAACATAATCTAAATGCAAAATTATTCTAAAATGCAAGAAAAATGAACTAAATCCTAATCCTATCTCAATTAGGCAGATATAGATCTAACCCAACCAAGAGAAAGATATTTAAATGATTGGGATTTAAACATCTCTGGCTTATAATGAATATCAAGCTAACGAAGTAGTTCAATTAACTGACATTATGAATACCAAAACACATTCTATTTGGAGACATCTTAACTGAAATAATAAACTAACAACATTTAGGAAGTAGTTCACAAAATGATATGGATTGTTAAATTAGTAATTCAAATAATTAAACAATAATATGAGGAAATAGTTCACAACATATCATTATTTGTTAAATCAACATTAAAAGATAGATTTCTGATTAAATAGTTACTCAGAAATAAGAATTTAACCCATAAGGGAAGAGATAAATAATAACATATGATTGCGACAAATTACTCATACCTACAATAGTGCACAAATATGAATAAAATGACACATTGCTACCATCATAAAATGAAACTAGTATTTAAGACAATAATATTAGAAATACCAATTTATTGAATCCATCTCTCTGTCTCTGGTGTCCAACAGTCCTCGACAATCTTTGAACTTTTGTTGTTAAAACAAGAGTTGTAGTAGTGCAAACTCTGCCCATCATACATAATTCAGAATGCAAAAGAAAAATCCTCAATAATCCCCAAACCTGAGATTTTCTCTCCTCTCACCTACAACTATAAATACATATTACAATAGTGCTTTTAGAATTCCAGAATGGCAGAAGAGAGAAGCCCTTAATACATTGTACAATATGTTATTCATAATATTTACAAAAGAATTCTCAACAAGGAAGTTTGTTGAAGAAGAAATTTGCTCCATTAATTTTCATTGGCCCAAAATTCCATTCTTATATTGCTTGAGAATTCTCATTGATTGAGATATTCTTTTCCTCATCTCTTCAATTGTTTTCTTGTAAAAACAAATTGAAACTAAATTAAAATGAAAATGTCAAATCTGGAATTAAAAAAAATCCAATCAAAACTTATTTACATAATTAAAATAAAAGAAATGTGAGCTTTCTATTGAAGCATGTGAAGATTTAATTGGCCAAGCAGAACATAGGTGAATGGCTCTACACTCAGAAGAAGTTGTGGGAAAATCAAAATGCAGAAAATTAAACTCAGAAATTAGTTTTTTTTTTTTTTTTTTAATTTGGAGCTTGATTTTCTTGTGGATTTTATATCCAATAAATGATCAAATCTAGAAATTAAACTACTTCAGAAATATTCTCCATAATTTTGTCTTTCCAATGAGTCATCCGGGGCCTCATTTGGCCAAGTAGAATTCCATTTTTGACCTTCCAAAGTTGGTATATTAGAATTGCAAGAATTCAGGAATATATGTTGTTTGAGCTAAAAACAAAATTTTTAATTAAAATCTAATTCTAATTTAGACTATAGTTATTAACTAATTTGATGCTAATTAATTATATCTACATTATTAAACTTTAATAAATTAATTATTAACAAAACCTAATTAAAAAATATGATTTAAAAATCAATTAAAATATAATATAATTATATTAATATTATAATTAAATTATATTAAAATTATAATATTAAATTTAATTATAATTATATTATATTTATAATATAAATATAATAGATATATTATAATATAAAACTAAACCATTGGAATCAACCATAAACCAAACCAAAATTATATGAATCCAACGTTAAGTTAAATGTATAAGTGATAATGGAGGTGAGGAGAGGTGAGAGCATGGAGTTATAAGGAGTGGAGGGTGAGAATTAATGGAGTGGGAGTGTGGAAGGTGGGAGGAGTGACGTAAGGGTGAGGTCATAGAGCGATAAGGAGGATTCACCTTATGTTAGAAAACCTAATCCATAGTATAAACCAAATCACATCACAAATCAGAAATCCATTTTTTTTTAAAGTCACGGTTTAATAATTTTTTTTTTTTGCGACATGCGATATACGATGTATTGCAATCACAATATCACATTGAAATTTTTATTTTAGCATCTTTTAATTTCGGGATTTGGGAAGGGAGGATTTGATGACAAGTAAGGCCCAAGGGAATTAACAATCCTACAAATTGGACTACAACCACTTAACAATTTTGGGTTTTGAGTTTGGCAATTTATTTTAAAATAAAAAATTGGAGTAAATTAGCAAGATCCGGAAATATGTTTTCATTTATTGTACAACTTAGCTGGGTCATTTTGTAGCACCGTTAGTGAAAAAAATGAAAAGGTTTAGTAAAAATTCACTAAAAGTTAATGTTTACAATGAATGACTATTTTAATTGGAAAAATTGAAATATCATACGTTTATTTACATTTTTTAGTCTAGGCAAGAAAATGATCAAACTTCAAAGGAGTGCTATTTACAAACCGGTTAACCAAATCAGGCAAAACAAGTATTGATAGAAAGCTTGTGAAAAGTCAAATTCAATGAAACAATCAAAATAGAAAACTGATTAAAATGAAAAAATGACAAAAAGTGTAAGAAAATTAACTAAAATTAAAATCATAAAAGATGCTTAGACAAAAATTAATGGAAATGGTCCCCATTATTTGAGTCAATAAGTAAAAAATGGGGGGTGTTGGGTTTTCCCTACAACAAAACTCAAGGGATCTATATTAAATCATAGGATTAGTATTATAAATCCTATGAGTAATATTATACCTGACAAATATGAACCCTTAGATTAATAAACCCAAGGAATGGATTACCATGGTTTACCATTGTTGATTTTCATATTGAGACATTAGTTGTCACAATTTAACTTTGGACCATCATTGACCATGATTGATTTTCATATTGAGACAATATTTTTTATAATATGATGTTGGGCCATGGTTTACCATGGTTGGGCATGATTGATTTTCATATACAAACAATCTTTGTCACAACTCAACATTGGACCATGTTTCATTTTCGTACTGAGAAAATATTTGTCACCATGTGACATTGGACAGGGTTGACCATGATTATAAACCCAAAGGATTTATATTAAACCTAAGGGATTTATATTAAGCCCAAGGATAAATATTATAAACCTTATCAATAATTCTATACCATAGGAATATGAACCCTTAAATTAATAAAACCAAGGGATTGATGTTATAAACCCAAGGGAATAATATTAAAAATACAAGGGATTATAAACCCAAGTGAATACTATTAAACCCAAGGGATTATTATTATAAACCTAAGGTATATAAACCCTAAGATAAATATTATACCCTAAAATAAATATGCTTCACCATGGTTGATTTCATATTGAGACAATATTTGTCACAATGCGACATTGCACCATGGTTGACCATGATTGGTTTTCATATGGAGACAATTTTTGTCACAATGCGACGTTGGAAAATTGTTAATTTTCATATTGAGAAAATCTTTGTCACAATGTGATCTTGGACCACGATTATAGACATGAGATTTATATTAAACCAAAGTATTAATATTACCAAACATATTAATAATATTATACCCTAGGAATATAAACCCTTAGATTAATAAACACAAGGAATTAATATTAAAACTCCTAAAATAAACAGGGTTGACTATGGTTTACAATGGTTGATTTTCATATTGGGAAAATCTTTGTCACAATGCGACGTTAGACCATGGTTGATTTTCATATTGAGACAATCTTCATCACAATGCGATGTTGGACCACAGTTTACCATGGTTGGACCATGGTTGACCATGATTATAAAATCAACAAATTTATATGAAACCCCAAGATTAATATTATAAACATTATGATTAATATTATACCCTAGGAATATGAACCCTTAAATTAATAAACCCAAGTGATTGATATTATAAACCGAGGGGAATAACAAACCCAAGGGATTAATACTAAAAACCCAAGGGAATAATAAACCCAAGGGATTATAAACCCAAGGGAATTAAATATTAAATCTAATGGATTAATATTATAAACCTAAGGTATATAAATCCTAAGAAAAAAACTATAAACTGTAAAATGAATATGGTTGACCATGGTTGATTTTTATATTGAGACAATATTTTCTTCATTTGTTAGACAAACTTGAAGGTGATGGGAAAATTTGCAATTTAATTTTATGTCTTTTAGGAGATTGATCACTTTGCAAAAGTACTTAAAAAAATGGTTTTAAAAATTAGTTAACAACATAAAAATAGAGACAAATATACCATATAAAAAACACAAGAAAACAAAATGATAAAGGAGTTCACCCCTCTCCTAGGGTACATCTCCTGGTCCAGCTTCCAATGTTGGGCCTCTTTCATTAAGTGCTCAAATTTGTGTTTACATGGATGTACAATGCTCGTAATGTAAAAAATATGTCTCTAATGGCTCCATAATAGTAAAAAACCCCCAGTTGGTCTCTTGTTGGGTAAATTTAGCCAGATACTGAAGACGTTATGCTATAGAGAAGTTTGTTTTCTTACTGCTCTACAAACTATTCTACTTTGCTATCTATTCTACGAATTCCACAATTCTATGGGGCGCTGAGCGCAATATGATTTCACCATACATTGACGAGATGCACGTTGGTTCGGGTGCATTTTGTTGCTTCAGTTAAATGCATAATAAGGCCTTCTATGGAAAACTTAGGTCACATGGGGCCATGCGCCTGGGGGCTGGGGCTAACCACCTACCCTCGTTGACATAGCCCCCAAGTTCTCGGCATACATTTTTGTGGCCACCATATAACGTAGGGATGTTTCCCATTTTCTGCAACCATCACCAAACTCCTTTCACCATCGACAACATTCTATTCCATGGTGCATGGTCTAGATCGTGGGCGGGGCTACTGCTAGCCCCTCGACTGTTGCACTTTGGTCCAATGGTCATATATGTGGATTTTGAAACCTTGGGCTAGGAATAATCTCAAGCCCTCACCAGGGAAGATTTTAAGAACCCCCGTTAAATTCATATGTATAATAAATATGCGAATCTCCATGGTATATAGGAAAAATGGAAAGCGATTTTATCAATAATATAATATGTATATATAATTTTTTGGTGAATCTCTCACCAGGCATGGTGAATATTTTACTCAATTATAAAATCTTGTAAGATCTTGGCAAGTCTTTCACTAAATAATAAAACTTTTTAAAGTCCTAGTGAATCTTAGCATTGTGAACTCTTAGAGAATTTTTTGAAAAAGTATAAAACCATATATGACAAGAGCCACATGGTGGCAATATCACTGTTCTTTTTTCACATTTCCACGACATGGAACTTGTTTATAAAATTATAAAAAAGCCAACCAAGTACATAATATGCAAGTAAGCTTATAACAGAGTCTGATACCTCTACTATGCTTTTCTTCATTCAAGTGTCATAGTTGCTATACTTAACACTGTGAATCACAACTCTCTCAGAACTCAGCTCTATAGTGTAATTAAAACCTTTGGAAATTGAATCTGACAACTCTATAAAAAGGATTAGTGAAATAGTAGCTTTTGTGAATAAGCCCATTAACTATCACTGCTAAACAATCAATCTAGACTATGAAGACTTCCATCTTGATCACAATCGTGCTCACGATCAAGGGAGTGCAACCACCTAGCCTGACATAATGGCCATCATAGCTTCCAATAATCAACAACCACCTTGCAAGGACATCCTAGCTCATGTCTCATGAATTTTATTCATCAATCTTAACTAATATAAATATTATAAAGATAATATTAGAATCCTTTTGAGATTCATTGTTAATACAAAGGTAAAGGAATTTTTCTAGCTCAAGGCACTAGCCAATACCAACTTTGGTATTTGTGACCCCTTTGTGGGGATGCACCTACCCTGCCCCATTGGGTTTCTGCCTTGTAACATAGTTCAAGGATCACAAGACTTTCCAAGCTTCCTACTCCATTGGACACACTTTATATGCTATACATAGTGAATGGAAAAGAAGCATTATAGAACACACAATTTCACAGAAGGAAGAAAAATCTTAGCCAGTTCAATATCAAAATCTTGACCACTAATTAATAAAGAATAACATGTAGTGTAATGAATTGTTCCGAGTTATTTATTTACAAGTTCTAAAAAATGTAGTGGAATGAAAAATATTACTTAGGCAACCCTTCAATATTTTCTACTAATATGTCTGTGCATCTACACATGAAATTAAGAGCATTGTTGAATACAAAGTTTCCTTTTCTCTTGCCTCTATTTTGACAAATCAGTGTGAAATTAGTGTCATTTTGAATCTCCTTTCCTGTGTGGATGTTTTGAAAAATCAATGTGAAATCAAAGTCACTTTGAATTTCCTTTCTTGGGAGGGATAACATCCATAGTTGATTAGTAAAAGATAATCTACTATATATTATGTTCAAGAAACTGAGTGCAATCTACAATGGAAACGAGACCTCAATTCTTATTCTGAATTTGAATATCTCAGGACAACATAAGAGATAAAAATGCATATGGCCTTAGTAGCTAGAAAACAATCACTCCATCATTACAAGACCACCTAGATTTTGGCACTTAATCTAAATAATGGCACTAGTTGCAGTGCTTATTTGCATTACCGCCATGGAAAATCAACAACAATGTTTCAAAGAAAAATTACTGGAAAAGTTAACGTTCCGAGAATATTTAAAGATAGCATATGAACCTAGTAGCTATGGTGGGGAGACTAGGGAACCCAAATCTTGGAAGATATCTCATACCCAATCTAAGAAAAAAATAAAAAAGGGAAAAAATCAAAATCTATAATTCAAGCAATGAATTGTTTACAAATCAAATACAATTCCTTTAACTAACAGTTAAATTGTGGTGATATATTTAAATATTTAGTAAGAGGGGAAGTTCAAACCATGGAATATTACCTTTGTCATTATTGTCATCCCTCAGTGACTGAGATTACAAATCAATACTTATGGAAAGATTGTAAGAAATTATGTGAAATAGTAAATCATAACAAATATTTTCAAGCAACAAAATCAAGATATTATTACATCAAGAGCCATAATTGATACATAATCAATGAATCAAGTCCTTGTATGGCGCAAACTTGTTTCACAGCCTCTATTTTCTCAATAACAAAATCAAGACATTGTATGTGGTTATTGCCAAAAGGAAACTATGTTCTAATTTGGAAGAGGATCTTATCAAAAGACATGGATTTATTCAAAGCTACAAAGCCTAATGGGTTACTAAAAAATAAGTTGGAATATGGGATCATGATACTTAAATTGAAAAAATATGCTTTCCTTTTATAAACATTACAGTTATACAATGTTTTTTGAAAGCATTAGAATTTGAAATTAGGCCTTTCTATCAAGACAAATTTTCATTAACAAAATGTACTTTCCTACCTGAAACATTGTAGATATCCAAGAAAAACTTGAAAAGCATAAGTGAACTTAGCATAATGTACTTTCTTTCCTTCCTTAACATTCTTAAAAAGTTGAGGTTCCCCAAGTCATCAGGTAACTTTCGAAGGAATTGACAGTTAGTAATAGTCCAATTCACAACTGAAGGTGTGTCACAAATACGAGGGGGCATCTCCTCCAAATCACAAAAGTGCTCCAGGTTAAAATCTAGCATTATTGGAAGCTCAATGCTCGACTGGGTGTTATTGAACCCAGACATTTTTCCAATCTTCACTAAAAGCTTATAGATAGCTTCTCTAAGTTCTACATGACTTTACTATGCTCTTGAAGTGGGGGCACATGCAGCCTTTCCAAGTGAATGGTCTTAAACTAAGTGAAGATAAGGCCGATAGATCATTCAATGTGAATCTCTTTAACCCATAATTGAATACTATGTCTCTCTTGAACCCATAATTGAATACTATTAGGACTTTCAAATTTTTCATGGAACTCAAAAATGTTGGAAGAAAGTATTTGCTTCCCGAAAAGAGTAAAACTAAAGCCTCTGCTTGAGGACAATTGATGTCACACCACTAATACTTCTCCATGGAATCTATATAGGTAAACCGCAAATGCAGAATTCCATTAGAATATTGTGTTTATTGAATACACAAATGAAATCATTAGATTTCTTTAAAATATCTTTTGAAATCAAAATTACCAAAATTACACATCGATAACCTAGTCGGTGTAGGATGAAATTCACCCGTGTTATTCATAGAAAGCATGAGAAAAAACCTAATACTATATATAAAACCAAGAAAAATTCAAATTCATCACTTCTAGGGACCTCGTAACCACCCTACCAATACACAAGTATGTTCCTGTTTGCAATTAGAAAAATTACCCAAATTACAATATGTTTACTCCAACCTATGTTGGAAAGTTAAGGAAGGATGACTAGTGCAATCAATCCATTCCTTTTAGCCCTGGATTTGTTTCAGTTTAAAACAAAAGTATACAAATATACTTG